>JARYHS010006740.1:1546313-1563305 GCA_031002005.1 Vandiemenella viatica
TCAAGAAACTTAGCAAAACCTTCAACAAGGGAAACCAAATCAAGACATAGCATCCACTGCTTGATGGAAGGGCTAATCATGTCTGTTTTCATGATTACAGGACATACAGCAAGGGGGTCGATTATTATTATTAATATGACAGGGTGTTTCAAAAAGGACTTTACAACTTTAAAAATTCATATACATTTTATGAAACTAGGTACAGAGCAGGTTTTGGTGTTGTTTTAAAGGAAAGCTCTTCATGTTTTTTTACCTTAAACCCAGTGATCTTCGATGCATCATTGTTGAGGCGTTTTAGAAGCCTCCATGCCTTGTGACTATCTCTTTTCAGGTCAAGCTCTTCTAATATTTTGATCCAGCGGTCTCTTGTTGCTGCACTTAGAGATGAGATAAGTTGATTACCAGCTTCTATTGCCTTTTTGCCAAATGGATCATCTTGGAAAAGTGATTTATAAACCATGAACCGGGCAGCTAGATCTGAGGTGAGACCCGGAATATATGATGATCGGCAACCACGGGGAATGAATCTTCTGGAGCATTTTTTCACAGTTGCAGTGAATGTGTCATATGATTCTGGTGTTGGTTCAATAGTAGACACAGCCGCAATCAATACAGGGAGTTTCAAAAGGACTTTACAACTTTGAAAATTCATATACATATTATGAAAGAAGGTACAGAGCTGGTTTTGGTGTTGTTTTAAAGGAAAACACTTCAAGTTTTGACTTGCTTAGTCCGCTAGTACCTAATCATGCTGCACAAGCTCTAGCGGCAGTTACGTTAAAGATGGCTGCCTTCACTGGACCCGAGCGTGCTAGCTGTGTGTTTTGGTTTGAAGAATCGAAGTCTGCGACAACAGTTCAGCGTAATTTTCGTACCAAGTATGCTAAAGATCCTCCTAGTAGGCCTACAATTTATGAGTAGCATAGATGTTCTGTAGAAACAGGGTGCTCAGTAAAACATAAAAAATCCCCAGGTCGTCCAAGCACATCTGACGAGGTCGTTGAGCAAGTGAGAAAAAGTTTTGTCAACAGCCCTACGAAATCGACCCGGCGTGCATCTCGTGAGCTGCAAGTCCCACATACGACGGTTTGGCGAGTGTTGAGAAAACGTTTGCATTTGAAACCATACCGATATTCGCTTTTGCAAGCAATTAAAGACACTGATAAGATTGCACGTAGGGACTTCTGTGTGAATATGTTAAATCGAGTGGATGATGATGAACATTTCTTGGACAACATAATCTTTTCTGACGAGTCAACTTTTCACTTAAGTGGCAATGTTAACACACATAACTGTAGGATTTGGGGTAGTGAAAATCCACATGAAACATTGCAACATGTTCGTGATAGCCCTAAAATGAACGTTTTTTTGTGCGTTGAGGAGGAGGAAAATGTACGGCCCCTTTTTTTTCCAAGAGAGAACCATGAACGGGATAGTGTACCTTGATATGTTGCAACAATTTTTGATAACACAGATCAATAAGGATGACCGAGAACGAAATGTTTTCTTTATGCAAGATGGTGCACCACCACACTATCTGACTGACGTCCGGGATTTTCTCAATGACCGCTTTCCAGGTCAATGGATTTGCCGTGATGCGCCAATTGCATGGCCCCCCGTTCCCCAGACCTGACACTGCTAGATTTTTTCTTCTGGGGTTTCATAAAAGATATGGTGTACGTACCTCCTTTGCCGGCCACTCTACCTGAACTTAGAGCAAGAATTTACGCTGCTGCTGAGCAAGTTACACCTGAAATGCTAGTGCGAGTCTGGGAAGAAATCAACTACCGATGGGATGTCTGCAGAGTAACCAACGGAAGCCACATAGAACGTCTTTAGTTTAAGGTAAAAAAAACATGAAGAGCTTTCCTTTAAAACAACACCAAAACCAGCTCTGTACCTTGTTTCATAAAATTTATATGAATTTTCAATTTTCAAAGGTGTAAAGTCCTTTTTGAAACACCCTGTATTATTACTCCGTGATTTACTATAAGTGTGGTGAAGGGTGCATTGCACCTATCCGAAAGGATAATAGTTTGGAAGGGATATACAGGATGTGGCAGGTGGTGCCCATGGGCTATTGTGAGGAACCATCCCTGCATTCGCATGGAGTGACGCGGGAAAACCATGGAAAACCCAGATCAGGATGGCCGGAGAGCTTTATCGAAAGCTACTCCTGTCGGATTTTAAGTTTACTCACCCAGTAAATCCTTTCTATTCCATTCCCTAATCGCTAGTGGAAAAAAATGAGAATAGAAATGAATCGGTTCTGACCTTCATTTCTCTAATCTTATTTTCACGGTCATTCCAAGATATGAATGTTGCTGGTAGCAATATATGTTTGCTGTCATTCCGAAACATGTCAGTCGTGATTTTTTAAATTAGCTTCTGTCGAGAGCAACGCCTTCAGTGTTCCAGGTCTTCCAAACCTTACTCCTTCAACATCGCACTTACGCTTTCCCTCCAACTATATATACCTGTCACGAAGCGGGCGGCTCTTCTTTGGACCTTATCTGATGCCTCCATTTACCCCTTTTGATGGGGACCCCATACAGTACAACAATAATCTAAGTGAGGACACACTAGTGACTTGTATGCAATCGATTTTACTTCCGGAGTGCATTGATTTAAATTACACCCTATAAATCAGAGCATACAATTTGCTTTCCCAGTTAAATTCTCAATATGCTCATTCCGCAACAAAGTATTACGAATTGTTACCCCTAGGTACTTAGCAGAATCTACTGTTCTAAGGACAGTACCATTAAATGTATATTCAGAGCTAAATGGTGTCACATTTTTACTTACACACATGACTTGTCACTTTTTAGCATCCCAATTTTTAAATACTGGACTTACGACAGCGGTCTTCCATTTGGCTGGTATTTTTACTTGATCTATATAATTTCATCAAATACGGTGCAATTTGCTTTGAGTACCTGGAGTAGAATCTTGTAGGAATACCATCTGGTCTGGGAGCCTTAATGGGATTTACATTCATAAGCAGTTTAGTTATTCACTTAACATCAAGATCAAGACATTCATAATTTTGTCGGTACGATTATTAAATATCGGAATCTCCTCTGAGTGTTCTATCATGAAAGGTTTTTTAAATATATTATTCAAAATTTCTGCTTTCTCTATGCTTGTTTCTGATAACTCCCCATTTTCCTTAATCAGTGACGAGAGCCTCTTATTACTTTGACATATGACCAGAACTTTTTTGGATTAGTAATCAGATCTTCGGATAACCTGGCTTGGAATTCTTTAAATGCATCATGCATTGCCTTACGCACTTCCGTTCGCAATTGGACTAATTTAGCGCAATAAGATGAGTCCCCGATTTCTTCACTGTGGCATGTAAACGCCTCTGCTTCTGAGCGAATGTTTCACTTCCCTACTGAACCAAGGGAAGTTCTTACTAACCTTAATAAACTTATTAGGAATAAATTGATTTAAAACTGTCCATATTAGTTCTTTTAAATTAAACCAAAGTTCCTCAACATTTGTATTTATCATGTACGTTTCAAAAATTTTTGCCTAGTGATCAACCATACCCGCATCGCTTGCCTTATCAAAGCAATATACAAGATTGTCTTTGTCATGCTTCAAATTCATAATAGATTTCAAAGTTACCACAACCGCCTTGTGATCACTTATACCATCTTCTATACAAACTGTACCTACAATATCAGGATTACTAATAAGAAAAAGATCCAGAATGGACGAGGAACCTTTGTCGCACCGCGTTGGCTCTTCGACCGTCAGTTCAAGAGATACTTCGCTAGATTCAACCTCTGGCATCAACTAGCTCTCGATTCCTAGTATTATATCGACATCATTAGTTGCAACTGTGGCGTGAAAATCTGCTACTTTCCCTCTGATACTCTGACAATTTAACACCTGCTTTATATTGTTATTTGTGTAGTCTAAATTCCCATTCTGACGGGAAATGTGTGAAATATTTGGAGCTGTAATATTAAAATTATTTGCGCCATCACTACCATGACCAATGTCTAAGTTATCGGCACATTCTGTTCGAAGAACTGAATGACCCTCGGGCCTCATGGTGTTCCTAAAAAATAATCCATAACAAGACAGTTCCATATTTTAGCAGCCGCCTTGGTCGCCCGGCCTGTCAAATGCATCCCAGCTGGCAGCTATCATCGGTCAAAGGTCGACGAAGCCCCAGTTGTTTCTGCAACACAGCTCCTGCAAATTACAATTCAAATTAAAAATCTTCCACAATTTGGACTCCCCACAATCGATGTGTGGCATGACACTACAAATTGAAAACTGCAATGAAACTTAATTTTCCCGCACGGCTTCGTACGCCTTCTGGCCAAACTTGTCCATGGATTTAACTATATCTGCAACAGAAACATGACACGAGTCATTAGCACTAACGTACGATGTGTACTTACCGAGACTCACCATATGACTAAGCCAAGGAAGAATGATGCAGGAAATGAATAAGATTAAAAATTGTAGGTGAGTGTTGTCATGGCCACAAACCACATAAAATTAAAAACTGTTAGTTTCACATATAATACTTCAGCTGGTCTCTTTAGGTGTATAATGCTTTCACGGTCGCCAGGTGGTGGTAATCCTGTTGGATAGGATAATATTTAGTGTTAAAATCAGATAGAACAGTAAAACACAAGATTTATTTTCACGTAAACGTCTTCACAGGTGTGACCAACCAACTTATTCTAATTCAAAATCCTGGAATCTGCCCCTGCGCCTTACCAACAAAAGAAAATTTTCCCACTCCCTTATGTATGAAATCGAGTGCCAGCTTGTGGTCATGGTCACCTTTCCCCTTCCATGCACTATTCCTAATTCTTTGTCCAATATCCCTCCATCTCCATCACCAACATATGCCCTGTACATTCCCAGTACTCTCTTCATCCTCCTCCTTTCCTCCAATGACTCCCAATACAGCTCCTTTATCAAATCAGTTACTGAAATGTACAAGGACGCGCCGATATATCTCGTCCACGTCAAAGCGCGCTGTATCAGCATTCGAGTAAGTAAGAACGCGGCAGCTTCAAGCAGGTTTGTGGTGCCATGAGATTGCGGCTTGTATAGGGCACGCTACTACGAGAGTGATGCGTGTGTTTAAGGATTGGATAGAAGAGTGTTTATACAATGCTTATGAGCGGGGAGTGGGCCATGATCGCCATCAGGATTGAATACTCGGTTTTGGCTCGACTTTGGAGCTCTTGTAGCATAGCCATATGATAGAGGCTGCTTCCAAAGTCGGTGGCCCGGGAGATCGAGAACCGGCTGTGCTATTTGGAATACGGCCGAGTGGATGTTAAATTTCCCGCCGGTCCGTGGGAGTACCGTGGAAGACCCCGGAGTGCATGCCGGCTACCGGAAGTCAATTAAAAACGCCCGCGAACCCAAGATGTGGCACCCACGAGTCTTCCTGGGGCAGCTGAGCTCATCGGGCACGCCACCCATGTGCGAGTTTTTCTCGAACTCCCGTTTTTAATGTTGAACTATTTTCGGTTTTTGTTATTCTTTTTTGTGTGATTCTTCTTGACACGGTAAAGTGTGTTATTAAGATGAATCACTGGCGACCGCATCAGCAGAATTTGCTGCTTCAAACATTTTCGTAAAATGTACTAAATCCCACCATCCGCGAGCATTAGTGTGCTTTTCTAAGAGAGAGAAATGCAACAACTTCTTTTCCTAAAGATGGAGTACTCGGAACATTCAATCTCATTCGACTACCTCTGCCTAGAAAGATGCAAGGAGAATATGTTGAAATGATTACTCCCTCCGTATACTCACACTACAATTCCACTGTGGGGGAATCCAACTCGTCTGATCAGCACTTATATCTGTCAAGCCTCAGATTCAGGAGGGTGTAGGTCTGACCCCAGATCCAGCTCTGAAGGGACGTCCTTCAGTTTAACATTTTAGTATTGACATCTTGTATGTTTGTTAGGTTTCACGGCAGCCAGACGTCGAGTTAGCACGTCCTGTTTGTTCGACTTTCTGGCGATTGACAGTTCTGGCTGCAAGTTACAGGAAGTCAGGATACACGGATCACTCTCACTTCTTCACTGTCGGGCTACAAGATAGTTCAGTAGCACAGGTTACAGAATGCTTCTTTATTTTGTACATCACCAGCTGTAGTGGGTTTACGGTTTATTACATATTAAATGAGGTTGTCTGATTCAAGTAAGCCTTAGCTGTCCGCTCCCTCTCCTAGATGCAAGCTTACCCTCGATGCTCACGTTTATTCAGCAGTGCAAGAGAAGAACAACAAGAATTTAAGAAGAGAGTCGGCTTAAGTCGTAGTGCATTGTAGGGAAAACCCCTTAGAACCCACATGTCAGCCATCCATACTCACCCCACAATTACAACCCCTGCCACACAGCCACCAAAATTGTGATTTTTTTCATTATTTGGCAAAAACGCGCCAGGTGAGTTGTTGGATGTTTCCTGCAAGAGGATGTGAATGAATTCCTTCGCATTCCTTGATCCCAAGCCAGTACCACCCTCACCTTATTATTGAGACAAAAGGGTGAGTAAAAAAGAAAAACTAGAAGCAATAGGTGTAAGGGGTAGTGCAAAATCCTGGTTCCAGTCATATTTAACCAACAGAATAAAAAAAGTTGAAATCTCTGCTATCCCGGAAAACTCAAATATTTTATGTAAGTTCCTGTCTGAACCAAGATCTGTAAACATAGGTGTCCCACAGGGAAGCATTCTAGGCCCCATATTATTTCTAATTTATGTAAATGATTTTATATCCAGTATCAGTCACGGGGAAAAAATTTTATTTGCGGATGACAGCAACATCATTATCAGTGATCCCTCAGTCGATGAACTCCAGGCTAAAGGAAATGCAGCTCTTATAGAAGTCTTAAACTGGTCCCAAAATAATAAATTGACCCTCAATATAAATAAGACAAGCAGCATCAAATTCAGTTCACTTAGCAGTGTTCAACAGATAGACCTAAAACTGAACAATGAACACATTGTGTGTGATGCCAATACAAAGTTTTTGGGAATGACCATTGATCACAAATTAAAGTGGAATGAACATGTACAAATTTTGGGAAAGAAAATATCCACAACCTGTTTTGCACTTAGAATTCTAGCTCCTGTATGCAATGATGATTGCCTCAGAATAATATACTTTGCAAACATTCATTCCATAATATCCTATGGAATCATTTTCTGGGCTTCAAGCAAACAAAATGTAAATACTATTTTCAAATTACAAAAATGGTCTGTCAGGATAATAGCAAAAACTTCAAGGAGAACCCATTGTAAGGACATATTTAGAAAATTAGGCATCCTGACTGTTCCATCCTGTTATATCCTCAATTCTATAATGTATATAAAAAATAACTTACAAGACTTCACCACAAACAGTTTCGTCGATACATATTCCACAAGGTCAAAAAATGATCTACACATAGAGAGGAAATTAAAAGTAAAGCTCTAAATAGTTTTTTCCACAAGGGAGTGAAATTGTATAACAAACTGCCAGTAGAAATTAAGGGAGAAAAAAACCCAGATCTTTTTAAGAAAAGGCTAAAAATATATCTAGTAAAAAATGCTTATTACTCCGTAGAAGACTATTTAAAGTAGTCAAATTATGTAAAACACCTGTGTCTATTAAATTAGTAGTTACAGATAAATTGTACAAATCTTATGTATATTTCTATATGCCTTACATGTATAGTTGAATATCCAAATTGTTCACATTATGTATAAAAATTTAAAATGACAAAACCAATATACATGAAAATGTATCATATGGTGAATAAATGAAATGAAATGAAATGAGAACAGGAAAATTAGTCAAGGAAATATGCAAACAAAGTGTTCCAACGCCAATGCCCCCTTACTTGTCAGACTATAATTAAACATTTACCAACTGAATAAACTAGTTACATGCTTTTTACATCAGTGTCAACCTTTCTTCTCTGTAATATTAAAGCATACAAGCCTTTGATACATAAAAAAAAGTTCAAAAAGTAATGTAATATTTTTCACAAAAATCAGTTTTAGCAAACCAGCCACTTACACCTCAAGCTTGCTCAGGCGATACAACTCCCGGACACCTGCATTGGTGAGTTTACTATTTCCACTCAGGTGCAGTTCTTTCAGTTCTGGACAGTGCGTACACACTGCCAACAATGCACTGTCATCCAGATGACTGTTTTTGGCGTCTAGCACCTGCAGGCGCGACAGTCCTCCAGACCTACGAGACACAAAATTGACAGTGAAATCTTTCTGATATTAAATACAAAATCAGTACTGATTCCCTGCAGTCTTACTTCCGACTATCTAATAACTGGAAAATGGTTACAATGAAGCTGCCATCAGGCAGTGAAAATAATTAAGTAGGATAGAGAAAATAATCCATCACTCACCATGGATGAAGGTGGGAGGGCCAGACAAACACAAAAAAAAACACTAACACACTCTACAATATTTCAGTTAATAACCCCAATCATATAGGAGGGAAAAGGTAAACACTAACCCACGCAATCACACTTGTTCACCTTCTCCCTCGGAATATGGTTCACTGTCTAAATTCTTACATAAAATTCCAGTCAAAGATTGAGATTCACCTGGTATGGCAAGCAGTCAGTTTCCAACTGAGAATATTCAGAAGTATTAAATGTAACTATGGAATAAATTATAGCAGTGATTTCACAAGACTAATTTAACTGGTCCTCCCTATGCAGTCCCCCAATATGTTCATCAGACTTCGATATTGCAAAGTTATAGGTTCTAGTTGAAATAGTTCAGCTATTTGTACAATTTTACACCGAATTCACCTGATACATCTTTTACACAGAGACTACGCTTCTGCAACAACTGCACTAATCCATGTTTAGTGACAATATTTTGAAACCTCCCATGCTCACTTACTACAAAGGAACACAAGTTGGTCCTGCTACAGGGGGAGGGGAGAAAGATGACCAAAATAATTGTGGGAAACATTAATCTCAATGTTGATCTGTGAAGATAAAAATTCCAAAATAAATTTTGATCTGTTATAAGAGAGAAAAGGTGGTGACTGCTGTAACAGCCCTCATACCTGAACTTTAAATATAATTGTATTTTATGAAGTATTTGTAGTGAACTAAAGTTTGCTTGAATATGATCTGGTATGTTTGTTTTGCAATTTTCTCTAAATCAGTGTACACTATTTTTATGAAAAGAAATTATTTAAAGGCTATTTAATATGTTTAAGAACAGAACTGTGCAAGAGAATTACTTAAATGTTTGTAATTCGAAGTATTAATGCAAGTTACGATGTCTAAAGGATAAATTTGCTACAGTTTAAAATGATTTCTGTGAATAATTTTGTGTTTAAGTATCTTTAATTTCCGACCATTTTATAACGATTGTAAATGATTAAGTATTCATTCTGATTGTTTTTAATATGTTTCAATTGTTTAAGTATTGTTAATGTTCGAGAAATATCTGCCGGCAGTCTTTGAAGTGTTCCAGAAACTTCGATAGAGCCTATATAAAGAAATCAGCAGGACAGTAGGAGTTTATACAGATTCAGTTTGCGACTGCCAAGGACTGTGTTAGTTGTACTGTCTGTGGAAGAAGTGTTGTATGCAATCTCTGGATTGTATGAATGCATGTAACCTGTATCATTAATATTGTGTTTGGGGCCCCATGATCTTTACCTTTTCTATAAGAGATAAAAATAAGTAAACAAAATTAGAAAGAGTTTCTTCTGCTACAGACCCTGCTGCAAAACATGTAGCATTCATTCAGCCACCAACACCAATTCTAATCCTGTCACAGGAGAATCCTTTCCTATTATTTACTCTCCTAATTTACCAACTTACCAGTCTTCACTAAACTTTTTCCAATATTAGTCATACCACTCAACCACTTTCCTACAGGATGAGTGGCCACAGGCAAAAAGTTTACACCGCCAACCCAGACCACACGCCAGCACACATGACTCCAACAATCTTAACATCTGTTTTACAGTTAGAGCTGTAATAGTTTTCCTGGCCACCACTACCTCTTCAGAATTCAGGAGTTGGGAACTGGACTATTAACATATCCTGAACATATGAGATGCTCTTGGCATCAACGTATGCTAAGACTCCACCTGTAAACCGATCAGCTAAATGATTACAAATTTATTGTCAATTTGTTATATATTTTTACATTTCTAATTTTATTTATTTATTTTACTCTGATAACAGATTGAATTTTTTTGTTTTACCTCAGATTATCAATTCGGAGATTATTCTATCCTACAGTTATCATTGGTCTACTTTCACCCCCATCACCAGTGGAATCCCCACACTTCCCTCATTTTATCTTCCGTTTATTCATGCGATGGTCCTAGTTGAGTACACATCTTCTCTCCCACTCCCCCCATATGTCTCACCTCCAACATTAGTAATGTTATTAATCAAAATATTGTAAAGTGTATATGTGTGTTTTTTCCTGCCTTCTAATGTGGTAAGTGATGGGTTATTTTCCCTATCCCAACTTATTTTGACTGATTAATAAGAATTTATATTACATTGCTTTAAATAAACACATGGAAATAAGCAATTTCTGCCATTCATGATGGTATAGAAAAATGCAAACACACAACAATAGATAAATGGGTCTACTCAGATAAGCCAAATGTTAACCTTTTGGTTAAGTTCATTCCAGGCAGTGTTTTTTCAAACTGAAGTTTCCTGCATTTCTACAACTTACACAAAAGCAAGGGCGGGTGCTCCAACTGGATAACTATGAAGGTCATTTATAATCAGTGTGTGGAGGTTCGTCAGGCGGCCTAGAGCAGTGAAGGCCTCTGCAGCCTCACTACCAACCTCCCTGCAGTCAGTGAGTTCCAAGTAACTCAATGAGGTACAATCTCTCAGTAGGGGAACAATACACCTGCGGACCAACACAAAAGATAGGGAGATTTTTCAATCATCTCTTCCTATGCTAAGCTACTTGCTTTATATGGGAACATCCATTACAGAGTATGTCCTACTTAACATTGATATTTAGTCCTTTTCCCTTAGGTTCTTTACTAATAATGGATTTTTGGTGGTTTTTTTAATACATCTAGCATAGCGGAAGAAAGTACTTTGTTTTTGGCGTACACATATCAATTTAATAGATTACTTAATACAATTTAATTACAATGGAGTGCACACTCTGGGGGCAATTTCCCTATACACCTATTTTCCCCCTTTCCTTTACCTACCCAAATATTTCCTCTACCAATGTTTTTATTATTTATCATTCCTCTTCATAACTTATTGCCATCCCTAACCCCCTTTCATATAAAAGAGAATATTCCTGTACCCTTGTGTCTGAAATCGAGTGACAGCTTGTGGTCATGGTTATTGTTTCCCTTCAATGCACTACTTTTAATTCTTACACCAATATCTTTCCATGCCTGATCACCAATATATGCCCTGTACACTCCCATCACCCTCCTCCTGTCTTCCAATGAATCCCATTCCAGCTCTTTATTCATATCTGTTACTGCAATAATTTCCAGAAACAAATCTAGCAACCCTTTTTGCACCCTCTCCAATTCCTGTATTTGATACGTAATATGAGGGTCCCATACTACACTACCATATTCGAGCAATAGTCTGATCAAAGTTCTGTAACCTTTACTTCTTTGGTACATTCTCACATCAGTCTCTCCTACAAATGCGGAATTTTCAAAACTTTTCCTACCACCTGTCCAATGTGTCCTGCACAGTTAAGTTTGTTATCAAATGTAATGAAAAGATATTTAAATTTCAAGTCTTCAGCAAGCAATTCTTTCTCCACATTATATTCATAATTAACCTTTTGTTTTTTATTTGTGTATCTAATAAGCTGACTGTTCTTTGCATTTATCTTCATCCCATATTTACCAACCCAATTAGATATCCTGTCCAGATCACCCTGCAACTGTTTACAATCCTCTATCGTTTTGATTCTTTTATACAGCATTATGTCATCTGCAAACAATCTAATTTCAGATAGTAAACAATCAACACAATTATTCATTAGAATAATGAATAGCAATGGTCCCAATACGCTACCCTGCGGCACTCCCATTTTACTTCCCTTCTTTTGATACTACATTTCCTACCCTAACTTTCTGTTTTCTACCTTTTAAAAATTCTTCTTCGCAGCAAATCACTCTCTCATCCACTCCAATACTTTTTACCTTGTTTACTACCATTTTATGGCTTACTCTGTCAAACGCCTTTGACAGATCTAGTGTTACACTATCAGTTTGGCCTCCTTTATCCATTACATCTGAAATATCTTGCATATATCCCACCAACTGAGATTCACATGAATATCCTTGCCTGAACCCATGTTGCCTACTTGAAAACCACTTACATTCCTCACGTACATTTCTGATGTGGTTGCATATCAATCTTTCCATTAATTTACCTACCACTGATGTCAAACTGATTGGCCTGTAATTTTCAACTCTATTTCTCACCCCTCCTTTATGTACCGGTAATACTTTTGCACATTTCCAGACCTATGGTAAGCAGCAAGTATCCAAACTCAATTTAAATAATATTTCAAGATAACGTACAATGTCACATCTGGTTATCTTTAAGATATCTGTAGTAATATTATCTACACCAGCCCCTTTATGTTTTTTCAGCTTTCTTATTTCCTTAATGATTTCCTCAGGATGAATTTCAATTTTTTTAGTATCTTCACTTCTAATTGTCCATATTAGACCCTCCTGTTTCTGATTGAATGTCCCTAATGCTTTCACTGAACCAGTTACTTAAAATCTCTGCCTTTTTCAAATCGTCAGTAACTTCTTCTCCATCCTTATCTATAAGTGTCTCTACACCCTCCCTTCCCCTCAGTTTCCTGATATATCTAGCCATAGAAATTTCTAGATGCATCAGTCAATGGTTCTCCTGCATTGACAATACTCTTCATAAACCCTTCTTTAGCCACGTTCTTTGCTGTTTTTAGGTCCTTGTTTAGTTGTTTGAAATATTCCCTACTACCCTGATGTCTCTTAACTCTGTTATTTTCTCTTCTTACCAACATCTTTAACCTCCTCACGTCCCTACTGTAATACACAAGTTCTCTACTTATCTTTATTTTGTGCCTTGGAATAAATTTTTCTTCCCCCTTTCTTATTATCTCCTTGAACTCTTCCCACCTTGACTCTACTGTACGTGTACCTTCCTTATATTTGCTGAAACATTCTCTGAAATATCTCTTCAAATTCGAAAATTTGTGCCTTTTTATAACTATACCTATTTCCCCCTTCAATTCTTGCTGCTGGTTTACTGCATCCTCTAATATCCATCAGAACTGCGTCATGGTCACTTATTCCTTCTATTACTTGACACCCCACAAGGTTATCATTGGGCTTTATTAGGAATATATCCAAAATATTTTGTTCCCTAGTGTTCTGCTCTACCACTTTTGTAAATCCTCCTTCCATTATTAAGGTATTTGCAAATCTTTGTTCCCGTGTGTTATTTATCTTATTTCCTTCCCAGTTTACACCTGGTAAATTTAAATCCCCACCAATAATGACCATTCTGTTCTCACCTCTGAAATCTGAGTAAGAATTTAATTTCTCCCCAAGAGCCTCATCTTCGTCTGTCATTCTTCCACTGCGGTAAGCAGCCAACACCCTGATTTTTTCTTTTTTATTACCCCAGAAATCTACCCCAAGTAACTCATGGTCTTGAACTATGAATGCCAGTGAACTGTGGTAGTTTTTGCTAACTAGTATGAAGACTCCTCCACCAATTGCTCCTCTATCTCTGCAGTACACTCTGTAACCATCAGGAAAAACCTCACTGTCTAGTACTTCTTCTCTTAACCACCTCTCTACCCCAATTATTACTTGTGGTTCATGCATCTCTATTAAGTTAGCAAATTCGATTACTTTGTTCATTATACTTCTACAATTTACCATTAACACCCTTATTACCAGCTTTATATTTTCAGCATTTATCTCCTGTTTCCCAGATTTACCCCAGCCAGTTATTGTTTCAGCAACTTCATTTATTTCTTTAACATCTATGATCATTCTCGTCATGGATATGCAATCAGTATCACTTTGATAATCTATTTCTGTCCCTTCACCAGCAGCCCCTAACCTAAAAAAGGCACAGTCCTGACCCCATCATCACTCGAAATGGGCTCCCTCACTGCTTTAGCTAACAACTCAGAAAGTACTCCCTTCCCCCTTCTATTTACGTGTAGGCCATGCCTAGTGAAACCCCACCTACCAATTGTGTTCACAGGCACAACCCCCAACACAGAACTAATACCTTTCCCAAGTAGCACTTCCGTTTCCACATTAACCCGCCTCACAGCATAGTTCAATTGTGGCCGGTCATGGCGACTTAGGACCTGCATGAGCTCCACCCTGGTACGCTGTGCCTCCTTCACCACCTTCCTCAGGTCACTCTCTATACTATAACTCGCATTTCTAGCAATACTATTTCCCGCACCTCCCACTATCACTACTCTATCATCATTAGTGAAAATCCTACAAAGTGAACCTATATCCTCTATTACCTGACCTAATGTTGCACTAGGTTTGAAAAAAAACTTGTGACCTGGTAACCTGTACCTAACTGATCCTGCAGAAAAGGGCCTACACCTCTCCCATGGCTACTACCTAGCAGCAGAATCCTTGTTTTCCTATTCTTGCCCTGCGCGCCCTTATTCCTAAAGGCCTGATGCATCTTACCTACTCCTACATCTACATGAGGCTCTTCTCCTCCTGACTCTGGCAACAGGTCAAACATATTTTTTCCCACAATTACTGAAGTGTCTGGCTTGTACATCTTATTAACCATGTTTCTCCTAGGACCTGTTACCAGCTCCCACCCATCCTTATCAACTTCCTCCAACCCACTATCTCTACTTTCTGCCTCTACAGCTTGAGCCTCAACATGCTCAGCCCCCACAGGCTGTACCTGTGCAGTCTGAGCCTCCACAGGCTGGACTTCAACAGGTTGAGCCTCCACAGGCTGAGCCTCCGCAGGACAAGCCTCAAGAACCCTGATCCTTTCACGCAACTCCCTAATCATTTCACCCATCTCCCTCAACGTTTAATCCCTAATACAAAGTGAACAAAACCATGGGAGAGCCTCATTTATTTTCCATGTTTCCTCTTCCATACATGCACAATGAAACCACTTCTTACACCAACTAAAACCCAACCCCTTCGCAATATACATGGGACAGGTGCCACAGTTTCCAGTCATGATTTGTCCACAATATTTTTCGAGCACCTTCTAAACGATCCTTAAATTTATTTGATAAAGTAATCTAATAACGTTTATACTATATTTTTAACGTTTTTAATAAATTGTATAACAGCTTTACTTCTAGAACTAGTTATTGTAACTAATAAATAGATAAAAATACTTTAATCAAATACTAAAATTATTTTCACTAAGAAGTTGCTATTTTGATTTTTTTTTTTTTTTTTGATATAAATAAATATGAAACTACTATATTTAAGAATGAAATAAGTGATTAAGAAACTATTATATTTAAGACTGAAATAATTAATAAATATATCTTGGGAATTTACAAAGTTATATCCACTTTCAATATTTTTTAAATCAACAGTATCGAAGCTGAACCCAGATATTAACAATTATTTATTTATTGAATTGATTTCTTCAATTTCTAGCAGATTATTGTTATTTTTATACTTTAATACTAACGAAAATAACAAACTGTTATATTTCTGACAAAAAAAGTCTAAATACGTCGTAGCAACAATCTACAACAATCAGAATCTATAACACTTATTTCTTTAATTATACAAGGAAACTGAGTTTTTAAATTAGATATGGGTCCTTTCTCTTTTCTTCCTTATAGAAACAAATAAGCACAAACTTCAGCAGGTCTTCCTCACTCATTAGCAAACTTACTAAATAGACAGAATGAGAGAATTCTCAAGCAGCATCAAATTGTAAATTGAAGTCAGTGTAATGTCCAGATGAAGACTACAATTGCAATTTAATGACTGAGTGACGGAGCTTACCTTTGGTTATTTAAGCTCCAGGGTAACGTAATGTGGGTAAGAGTCTTGCATTTTAGGTTAAAGAAATACACCATATCTTCATATGAAATACCAATATTCTTGTCCAATTTCAGCCTTGAAAGTTGAAGGCATCGTTCTGCAAATGGTCGCAGATGAACAAGCACAGATGTTCTGTTATCTCCTAATACATTCAGTGACTGTAAATGATTCAGCTGGGCCAAAGTTTGTGACATGCGTTCAGTCGAAAGAAACTGTCCCGGAATTCTTAATGACTGGATGCTTGCGCACTTCTGCACGAACATCTCCAGCAACTGTATAAAGAGATATATAATGATCAGAAAACAAATTCATCTCAAGTAGTTATTATTACCACATAATCAGCTAGCAGATATTTAATCACATTTCAGCATTTATTTTTAGCAATAATTTCACAAACAAAGTAATTACAATTCCAAATGTCTGAAAAAGTAATTCACCAATACGAGTACTAAGGTTGGAGTGAGTGAAAGAAATCAGCATGGTAGAAAAATAATGCGGTTCGGCCAAGAAAATAAGTTTGTTATCACTGACCACAAAGATGCTATACCTAGATCTCTCTAGAAGTTTCATACTGCAACCACGCACAGACTGTTCTCAAGTCGACTCAAGATGTAGGTCAAAAGTCATCTAGGAGCTAATCATTAACTGCTATGTCTTGAACTAAGAATAAAATTATGTAAGCTCAACAAGAATTTACAAAGTTATGGAAGGGAAAATTCACTTATATTGACACGTAAGTCCATGTTTAGCTCCAGGGCTGGAAATTAGTGGACAAGAGTATCAAACAGCAATAGGACCTTCTAAACCAAACATTTGGTCATTGCTAAAGAGGGGGTACGGAAGAGGAATTCAGAAAAATAATTGGCTTCCAGACGACACCATTCAACTGATAGAAGAAGATTAAATGGGAACAAACAATTAAT
>JARYHS010006741.1:0-15541 GCA_031002005.1 Vandiemenella viatica
GGTAAACAAATGGTTGGGTACCATTCACAGTTGACCGTCCTACGTTGCTCTAATGCCACTGTCACTACGTGACTGGTCATGCCGAAAAAAACAGGCAACCATTTGCTTCGATGTGCTTCTTCCGTGAACAACTTTTGTCTGATTTGGCTCTTCTTCAAAAACCCATACAGTCGACTGCTGTTTTGTTTCGGTCTCATATCCATAGATCCATGATTTGTCACCTGTGTTGATGCACCTTGAATATATTTTTGTAACGTTTCCTTGCACCAATTGACACGAACTTCCTTTTGAGCATTTGTCAGATTATGTGGGATCAAACGCGAACAAATCTTTTTTACGGCCAAATGATCATGCAATATTTTATTAATGCTTGTCATACTAATGCACAAGGATGGTTCAATCTCACAGTAAGTCACATGACGATCTTGCTTCATAAGTTCACGCACAGCATCGATGTTTTCTGGCACAACAACCGATTTTGGACGATCCTGATGGAATTCGTTATACCAGTTTTTTACAGTGCTACAGGATGGTGCTTTACCCTAGTATAAAGAATTAATTTCATCGATGCACTCTTGTCCTGATAATCCACATCGAAAGTTGTGAAAAATAATAGCATGAAAATGTTCGAGTTAATTCCGTTTTTCACACAAGATTAATTTTTAAAGTTACTGTAAACAACAAATCTCACTCAAATGACACATTGTTATGAATAAGGCTATGTTCCACAATGTCAATGTTTCCAATGGAAACGTCAGATGGCGCATGGCAACATTTATTGTTGCCAAGGCCAGAAATATAAACAGCAACCTTCGTATTATCTAAATCAGCCCCTTTGCACTTTTTTTTAGCTTTCCGAGTTCTTTCATAATTCCTGAGGATCTATTTCAGACTTTGCAGTTTCCTCATTTCTACTTATATGGAGAACCTCTTCAGATTTATTCCCTCAAAACCTAGGATGATTGCCCCTAATCATCTCATTAAACATGGCTCTTAATACCTCTGCCAGTTTCAAATTTTCAGTAATGTCTCTATTCTTATCTACAATTGTTTAAATACCTTCCCTTCCTCTCTGTTTTCTAACATAGCCATAAAAATTTCTAGATGCTTCTGTCATTGGTCCCTCCCTATGCATCAATAGCATACTTCATAAATGTATCTTTATCGTTCTTCTTCAGTGTTATTAATTTTTTCAAGTATTCCCAATTGTCTTGCTGTCTATAGTGTGTTGTTCTCACTAACTTATTCATCTCCCTAGTGTAGTATGTAGGTTCTGTACTTCTCTTAATTTTGTGTTTTGGAAAAAATAGTTATTAAAACGGATCACAATTTGCAATTTTATTTCTCAAAAACTATAATAGGTAAAAATACATGCCATACATCATTAGAGAGAAGAAGGTTCAAAGTTGGTAACCTCTACCTATTAGTTCCATCCACTGCCGCCAACTGCTGGAAATAGCGATGTCACAGGCAAAGTCATTTTATGTAAGAATGTACTAAAAACTCATTATGCCAACCGTAAATCTGTTTATTACGAGTTGATACATTACTGAACTCATGACGAAATGCATGCGGCACATCAACAGTCGAGTCAATATTGTAGCACACAAAATGACTATCCAGTAGCATCACTATTTCCGCAGCACCAGCAAATTTTTTTATTTAGTTTAATTGCGATGGAGCACACACTCTGGTGGCAATTCCATTTATCACCTAATTACCCCTTCCTTATTTTATTTTTTAATTATCTTATATAATTCTAGTGTTAAATTCCTCACCCATCTACTTTTGCCATTTGAAAATTTTAAATTTGAATTCCTTCAGCATTTTTGGTAAATTATTAATAACTTCACATGGTAATTTGTTCCAATCCCTGATACCCTTACCCACAAAAGAAAATTTTTCAACTTATGCATGGTAATGGTCATCTTTCCTTTTCTGTGTACTACTCCTAATTCTTTGACCAATATCCCTCGAAGCCCTATCACCAACACATGCCTTCTACATTTCCAGCACTTTCTTCACCCTCCATCTGTCCTCCAACAACTCCCAAGCCAGCCAGCCAGCCAGCCCCCTTATCATATCAGTTACCGACTAGGACCTGCGATAATTTCCACAAACAAATCTAGCTACTCTTCTTTGTACGCCCTCCAACTCCTGTAATGGTAACCGAAAATGTGAGTCCCATACTACACCAGAAAATGCAACCAATGGTCTGACCAATGTTTTGTAACCCAATTCCCTAATTTCTCTGGCACATACTCTTGTCTCCTTCTCCAGTAAGTTTAACCTTTTCCTACCACCTTCCCAAAGTGCTCTGCATAGTAGAGTTCTTTTTATTTTTTTTTATCAAATGTTATGCCAAGATATTTACAATTCAAGCCTTCAACGAGCAATTCTGACCCCAACCTATAATCATAAACAAACCCATTACTTTAAAGTATCTTGTATTCCAGCTACTATTTATAAGGTATCTTGTACATCTCTGTTAAAATATATTTGGTATCTTGGAAACAGCTCTAACGATTTGAATGAAATTTCATATTTAGATAATGTTTTGTTTTTAGGTTTATCTAAATAGGTGTCTTCCCTGCAAAAATACGATTTTACAAAATTTGAACAATTTTTGTATTTGGTATCTCGAAAAAGGTTCTAATGCCATCTTGACGTTTTAGGTACCAGGAAGTCTACCGAAAGTTAGTTTCTCTTTGGTTACAAGAAGGAACTCTAATATCTTTGAAAGAACAGTTTTTGTATACAGCTGACACATGAGAATATTTCACACAGTATCATGGGCAGTATTCGAATGGTGATAGTAATAATGTGAAAATAAATAAATGCAAGTATACTTATTAATGATAGGTATTTTATTTTGAAGAGCTAATATCAAACTTATTGTAAAAAGACATTATCATTAAATACTGCATATTCAATTGAAAAAGTAGATATTAGTTTTCGCAGATATGATTTTTTTTCAAACTTCTTTACACAACATCTTTGAAAACAATGTTACCAGTTATAATGTTATTGTTTACTTTCCGACTGTATGTATCTTTCAAACAAACATAAATACTAATTGAATCTACAAACGTGTGAAAAAGTACGAACAGGTGTCCATACGAAAAATAAGGTTCTGGTGAATACAATCCTGCGTTTTGAAGTGTCTGACCTTGAGCTTTATTAATGGCCATTGTGAAGGTTACTTTTATTGGGAATTGTTATCATTTGGAAAGGCATGGTAAGATCAGAAGAAACAAAGTTATTGTACGCTATGAGTATAGTTTTAACGGAGTGAACGAATTTAGCACTGATGATGTACTCGTCTAAATGAATCACCACTAATCCTGCACCATTAATTACTCCATGATTTATATTAAGATTTCTATGTAACATAATAATAGGATTTTTCTTTAAAAGCAATTCATGAGATGGTAAACTGGACAAACTCGGAAATGGGAATAGCGATTTGGATGAAATTTCATATGTAGGTAAAGTTTTGATTTATCCAGTTTGTGACATGATTTTACCAAAAAAAGAGAGCAATTTTTGTATTTCTTGTAGAATTTTTAGGTAAGCCTATTGACTTTCTTTCTTTCTATTTTTTTTTTTTTTTTTTTGCTGTAGTGTCTTTCGACTGGTTTGATGCAATCGTCCATCCCTTACTAACCTCTTCATCTCTACATACCCCTTACAACCCAAGTCCTCAATTATCTGCTTCTTATATTCTAATCTCTGTCTTCCTCTACAGTTCATACCTTCGACTGGTCCCTCCACCAGCAAATTAACCAATCAAGCATGTCTCAAAATATGACGTACCTGCCTGTCTCTCTTTTCTGTAAGCTTCTTCCACAAACTTCTTTCCTCACCCATCATTTCCAAAACTCATTCATTTCTTATTTTGTCAGTCCACTTAAGTTTCAGCATTCTTCTGTAGCACCACATTTCAAATAATTCAATTTTGTTTCTTTCCAGTATTCCTACAGTCCATGTTCAGCTACCATAAAGTGCTGTGCTCCACACAGAGAGTTTTAAAAAGTTTTTTCCAATTCCTAAATCAATATTTGAAACTAAAAGATTTATCTTTTTCATGAAGGTTCTTTTTGCTAGTGCTATTCTGCTTTTAACACCGTTCCTGCTTCAGCCATCGGTTGTAATTTTGCTTCCCAAGTAGCAGAATTCCCTTACTTCTTCTATTGCATCCGATCCATTTTTATATTTAAACTACTGTGATTGGTATCATTTCTGCTATATTTCATCACTTTGGTCTTGCTTTGATTTATATTCAGTCCAAAACCTTCCTTCAGTATTTTGTTCATGCCATTCAGTAACTTCTCAATGTCCTCAGCCTTTCTGCTAACAAGACAATGTCACCAGCAAATCGTAGCATACTGATTTATTTCCCCCGCATGGAAAATTTTTGTTTTTTACTTCCGTTATTGCTTCCTCTACATACAAGTTGAATATTAATGGGGATAGAGTACAACATTATCTCACACCCTTTGTAATAGATGCAAGTCTCACAATTCTCTACTTTTATTACAGCCACTTGATTCTTATATAGTTTATAAAATATTCTTCTATCTCGGTACTTTAGACCTGATCCCTTTAAAATTTTGAACATCTTGTACCACCTAACATTATCAAAAGCTTTATCTAAATCAAAAAACACCATAAAATATATATATATATTTTTTTATCTGCCCTTCAAGTATTAATCTTAAAGCCAGAATTGCTTCCCTTGTACCGAATTTTTCCTAAACTGATCTTCACATACTATCTCTTCTACTAACCTTTCCATCCTTCTGTATATTATTGTGGTCAGTAATTTTGAAGCATGTGATGTTAGACTAATGGTGCGATAATTCTCACATTTGTCGGCTTATGCTTTCTTTGGAAGTGTGAAGATGATATTTTTATTAAAATCAGTTGGAATTTCTCCTGTTTCATAACTTTTTGATATCAGCTTGAATAATCTTTCGAGGCCTACTTCTCCTAGGGATTTAAGAAGTTCTACAGCAATCTCACCAATTTCAACGGCCTTATTTGCTTTCACATCATTCAGAGCTTTATTACATTCTGTCCTCAAAACAGGATTTCCTAAGTCATCAATGTCGACATCGCCTTCCTTTTCCATTACACTATTGTTCAAGTCATGCGCATTATACAGTTTCTCAATGTATTCCTTCCATCGGTTAGCTCCATTGTCTGAGCTTAAAAGAGGTTTCGAATCGGCAACTTTAATGTTCATACCTCTTTTCTTCATTTCTCCAAAATTCTGTTTGATTTTCCTATATGCAACATCTACTTTACCTACGACCATTTCCTTTTCTACTTCTTCACACTTTTCTTGTATTGCCTGTATTGCTCTCTTCCTGCTTCATACTGAGCATTTTTGTACCATCTCCTCTGACCCATCAGCTCCAAAATTTCTTCTGTGATCCAATGTTTTCGGGCAGTTTGTTCCCTAAAGCCTAATGTTTCTTTACCAGCTTTCATTATTTCAGTCTTTAATGCATTCCATTCGTCCCTGCTCGAGTTCCTTTCAGAGTTACTTCTTAGACTTAAGTATACCATTTCTGCAAATTTTTCTCTCGTGCTAGATTCATTCAGTTTATTCACTTCCAGTCTGTTCTGCTTATTCTGCTTCCTTATTAGCTTGAATTTCAGCCTACTGTTCATCAGTATCAAATTATAGTCAGAGTCTATGTTTGCTCCTGAGTACACTTTACAGTCTATAACTTGATTCCTGAATCTGTTTGGCCATGATATAATCTAGCTGATACCTGCCTGTATCCCCAGGACATAAGATTCTCTTTGATCAGAGCAAGGAATTGAACTGTTCAATACACCTAGGAAACCTTCAAGAAAAACGTTTAACTTTAATCAAACTTCACACAAAATATTACATGTTGAACAAAAATCAAAAGATGCCAAGAAAAGATTGGTCACTCAGGTACTATTATTCACACAGAAAAAGAAATAACCAATTTTGACCACAATATTTAACAATGAATATGCTTTACAATCACAGATGAACAACTGTTTCTGAGTATTGTTATTGTTAAAAACAATTTTTTTTTTTTACATTAATGTATGCTCCAGGATTTCACAAATCCATACAGAATTAAAATAATACTATGGCAATTTCTTTTATGCTGTGTTTAAACTTTTCACTTAAGTCATGTAAACTTTAGGACCTACCACACAGTTTAGATGCAATATTCATGAAAAGTCTGTTCATTTGTATCCACGGCTCCTTTCTCCTGCTGATCTAAACTGCTATCCTTCCCCATTCTTCAGGACATTTATTTTTTGTTTTTCTGAATCCTTCATACCCTTTCGCATTTATTTACCTATAGTAATGCTGTATCTGTACTAAATGAACTTGTAACTGTAAATTGATTATTTAATTTTACTGTGATGTGATACTTTCTTTTGCAGAGCAAGTTTCATTTCCCTCGTACTACCTTTTATCAGTTTGCCACCATCCATCTCAAACTCACTACTAAGGAATGGCATGAATTTTAGATTTCTTTGTGCTAGGGAAAAATATTTATTTTTAATGCTCAGAATACACAATGTACCTCTCAGCTGTACAGAAGTAAATAAGAGGCGTGATCTCTGACATATTGGGCAGTGCATGTAGCGGTACCACTTTGTGTTTGAAAGTAGCGCCGGTTTGTGACGTCATCGGCACCATGTCCGTGGCCACGGAAGGGTGAACCCCGGGGGCCGCATGGTGGGTGCTGTGGTAGCCACAAGGTGGGCAGTTGGTCGCAGGACGTGGAGGAGTGTGGTTGGTTTTAAGTTGAAAGTTGTAAACGTGTGAATGTGCGAAAAAGGTGTAAAAATAGCCGTTCTACTTTAACTGGATCTGCAACTTTGGAGTGAGAAGTCCGATAAGTTTAACATTGGTGGTGTTGGAAAAACGAAGGCAATGAATTAAAATTAGTTTTGTGAAATAACTGTTTATTCATTCAGTACCTAGACTTTAAACTTTCTCAGTTGGATACTGAGTGGCGGCCGGTCAAGAGAATCTGTATCTTTAGTAGGAAGAAGTAAGAGTTAGACTATGCACATTATATTTCAGTGAGCGAGATTGAAAATAAAACATTGTGGTAGCTGATGTGAGCGGATGACCCAGGAAACCGCAACATGGCGTTTGTTTAGTGACCAGAACAGTTTCTGCGAGTTTTTATTTAGAAATTCCGGAAATTGTGAGGGTTGAAGTAAGAATTGGCTATTTTGTACAAACACGTGTGAAACGCGGGAACTTAATGACGTCACGAGACAACGGATTTTGAGCGGACGGAGCATCTTTGGCTCGAGTGGAAGAGTCGATTTCGGCGGCAGGCGGTACAACTATGGCGTTGGTGAACGACATCGATGATTCCAACATGTGGGGCATCTTTGGCGCTGGTCGAGAAGACAACTTGCCTGAATGCTGAACAACTTTGGCGATATCAGCTGGGAGGCTGTTCGACGCGGAGCGGCAAATTTGGAACGTCTCCGAGCAACAACGACAGTTAAAAGATAAGGGCAAATAATTATTAACTTATTAACAACACGAAAACTTCGATTTTATTGGAAATTTTTGTTGTTAACCTCAAAGTGAAATATAAAGTATTAAGTTTGGTGCAAGTGAAACTTTAGTTTGGTTGATACATCTAAATTAGACCAACAGAGAATTTTGTTTTAAGAGAACATAAAGATTTTTTTGAGTAAACTTTACAGGGTCTTGTGTTTTATTTTTCATAAAGTGAATATTGCTTTGAGAAGGATATCCTACAGTTTCTTTTATTACAGTTTGCTATTTTAATAACATTTCTTAGTGACTGCGAAATTATTTCTCTTGGTCAACATTGTTTTAATTTGTTATATTTTTTACTGATATGTGATATATACTTTTAAATATTTAAACCATGTGTTAAGTGCATTTCCTCAGGAATAGTGTGATTTATGCATTTTTTGTATTAAGTTTCTTGGCTTTGCTGGTATATTGTTTTAAGAGAAATTATTTAAAATGGAAGGGGAGGAACTATTTGAAAGTGGGGACCCTCATGTCAATGTAGAGATATCAAATTCTGATAACAGGTCACCAATTCTGAATGTTACATCTCCCAGACTAGATATTCAGATACAAGACAGTCAAACTTTTGTACAAAATGCAGAAATGGCCACCCCAATTTCTCCCATCTCAGATGTTACCTTACCACTTCTAGTGAATCCTCAGAACTTGCAAACGATTCTTCTACCCCAAATGAAAGTTTTCGAGGTTTCAGTAATGGTTCACCATCTGAAATTAATCTCTCCATGCAACCCCGTTATGGTGGGCAAGGCACAGTAAACTTAGGAAATGACATGTTGATCCAGTTGATGAATATGATGAAAGAACAATCTGATAGTATTAACCGTCAGTTAGCTGCTATGGATAATAAGATAGAGAAACAAATTTCCACTTTGAAAGAGCAGATTAGTGATCAGGTGTCTAGTCTTAGCAACAAAGTTGAGAACTATAAAGCAAATTGCGAACAAAATACACAAAATGTACGGGATGCCATCAGCAAAAAATTGGATAATCAGTCAGCTATTATTAGCCAAAGACTAGTAAAACTTGAAAAAGATTCAGATACAATGGGTAGTAATTTAGAAGCCTTACAGGATTCATGGGATTTCAAGATGAAGGAGAAAAGTCAAGACATGTTAGATAAATGGGAGAGTGTTTCTAATAAATTAGACAATTGTAAACATAGCTGTGAAGAAGGTAGGCGAACATTAACTACAGATATCAAAGCAATAGGGTCTCTTTCACAAAACACTGAACTGGCAATTGATGATTTAAAGGGGAGGTTGATAAGTTCTGGGGAAAAGGTACAGACAGTACAAAATAGCAATAAGAAACTAGATGAAAAGGTAGAAGTTTTAGCAAAAGAGATGACAGGTTTACAGAATAGGCATACTACACTCCACAATCATACAGAAGACAACAAACGCTTTACAAAACAATTAACTCAACTGGTTGAAGTACTAGATATTAAGATCAAAGATATAGGGTTTGAAGTACATTCCATTAACCACAAGATAGAGTCCCAAGACCATAAATTTGTACAAATAGAGGACCAAATCAAAAATGCTCAAGAGAAAAATTCATTCGGTGGTTTGGCAAAGGTTACAGTAAATACTCTAGAAAAATTTGAAATTGTTAAATTTAGTGACAATGGGAACATACACCCAATGAGCTTTCTGGAAAGTTTCGAAGCATACCGAACTTTTGGGCTTTATTGTGGTAAAGGTTTGATTGATTTTGAAGGAGAGGGTTCAAGAGATATAGTACCTTTGAAAAATTTGTTGATGGAGAAAAGTATAGGTTCCATTAAAGCATCATTTGCTACAAATGGCACAGGTGATGTTAAAGAGTCTTCATTTCGAAAGAAACTAGTGGAATTTTGTGTGTCAGCAATGCAGTACGGAAAAGCGGAAAGAGAAGAAATAAAAGTCTTAAAGGGGGTAGACCACGAACAAAAGAGGAAATTAATGGATATTATTGAAGAGTTTAATGAAGTGTTCTCAAATAGACCAGGCTTGATAAAAGGCTATATATGTCATTTCACTGTTAATAGTGACAAGCACTTTTTCATTAAGCCATACTCAGTACCTATAGCGAAAAGGAAGTTAGTAGATGAAGAAATTAATGGAATGATTCAATGGGGTGTGATCGAAAGATCGAATTGTCCATACAATAACCCTCTTGTAATTGTCACAAAAGCGGATAAATCTGTTCGTTTGGTTCAAGATGCTCGGAATTTAAACAAAGTACTAAGAACGGAAAGGGACCACCCTCAACCAATCGACGTGATATTACAAAGTTTATAAGGAAAAAAGTTCTTAACGTCTTTGGACCTCACTTCATCCTATTGGCAGGTGGCTATTGACAAAGAATCGAGGACGTACACTGCTTTTTTATACCAGGGGAGGTGCTGCCATTTCAAAGTACTTCCATTTGAAATTTCTTGCAGATAAAATGAAAATTCGTACACTTTAATTGATTTAAGGGAAATTACAATGTAAGAATATTGAAACCATATAGATGTTTGAAAGTTGACTAGATTTCTCCGTAAAATGTTTTTCTTTTTTTAGTGCATATGTATATATGACTTTGATGTTAGTGAATATTATTGTGAATAAACTAGAAGGGAAATGTGTTACAGAATTTTGGTGATGTTTGATGATCAGAACTGTGGAGATGTCTAGAAAGGGACATGCACTCCAAGAGGTGCCGTTGGGAAGCATCTCTTACAGATGGTGTGAGTGAATTAAAATTTAAGTGTAGGGTAAGGAGTGTGAAATAAAAAATGTATGTATTGATGACAGAACTGTTTGTTTATATTTGTATTTTGATCTATGGGACAGCCGTGTGGATAGTGGATGCTAAATTAACCATTGTTTTGGAATAATACTATATTTAACAGTGTAGAACTAGAGATTTTGGTGTTGTTGTTTCCAATAATGCTGTCTACCGTGGCAGGACTAGAGAGTTTGGTGGTTTTATGGGGGGAAAATGTAATCCTTCAATGGCTTTTTGTGTATTTGATGTTAGTGGTAAGGAATGATCCGTTGGGAATGTTCATGATTTATAGTTGTTTGTTACTGTGGTGTATTTTGATGTTCATGAGGTTTTATATTTGTTTGTTGCTTTTAATGTTGTATTTCATGTTCACAGTAAGGAAATATTCATTTTCAACTAATTTATATCTTAATGTCCATGACATTTTATATTGGTTGTCTTTTAACTACATTTTAGTAGAAAGAAAACTGTTTTTGGAACCAATGTGTATTTTGATATGTATCGTTTTGATATGTTTGTATATTGCTCCAACACCAACCAATTCAAAAAAAATATAGCAGTTTATGGTTAATGTGATATTTGTAAGTATTGCTACATCAATTTGTGGAGTTTTGTATGTATTTTGTGTGAATGAGGTGTGGAAATTGTAAAATAGGAGGAAGGGGACTTAATTTGAATTTACCCTTGCCATTGCTAATTGGAAATTCACAATAACAAGGATAAACTAAGGGGGGTTGTAGCGGTACCACTTTGTGTTCGAAAGTAGCGCCGGTTTGTGACGTCATCGGCACCATGTCCGTGGCCACGGAAGGGTGAGCCCCGGGGGCGGCATGGTGGGTGCTGTGGTAGCCACAAGGTGGGCAGTCGGTCGCAGGACGTGGAGGAGTGTGGTTGGTTTTAAGTTGAAAGTTGTAAACGTGTGAATGTGCGTAAAAGGTGTAAACAATAGCCGTTCTACTTTAACTGGATCTGCAACTTTGGAGTGAGAAGTCCGATAAGTTTAACATTGGTGGTGTTGGAAAAACGAAGGCAATGAATTAAAATTAGTTTTGTGAAATAACTGTTTATTCATTCAGTACCTAGACTTTAAACTTTCTCAGTTGGATACTGAGTGGCGGCCGGTCAAGAGAATCTGTATCTTTAGTAGGAAGAAGTAAGAGTTAGACTATGCACATTATATTTCAGTGAGCGAGATTGAAAATAAAACATTGTGGTAGCTGATGTGAGCGGACGACCCACGAAACCGCAACATGCACCAGAAATCCTTGTGAGTGAGGAGGCAGTGCAGCGAGGGCCACAACACAAAAATTAGCAAGATTCTGAAAAGAGACTTGAAAGCAGCCAGTGAGTGAGCACAGTTTTCAAAAAGAGATGACGGGACTGTATGGAAAGTATCTGTAATAGTTTTGTAATAGTGAGTGTGTTTTGTAATGTTATATGAGAGATAAACATGAAAAATATGTTTTATATGCTAAAAGTGTGTTGAAAAAGTATGGTGGTTTAACATTTGTTTGTTGTTCTGTGTTCTGTTCAAGATTATTTTATTTTGGGGTATAAGATTCTTCATTTTGTGTTTCCCGGTAATACAGTATGTCTTCATATGATCGATAATGAAACATACAATGTTAAGCCATTTAAAGATGAACGCTGCAAAAGTCATTAAAGGAACGATTTGCCTACTATTTTATAAACAGGGGAGCTCTTCACACTTCAACATATTGATTACTCATTTACTGATATCTCTATGATAGGTGGTGCTGTTATCTATCATTAACAAAATCAATCCTTATTGATACCAGCAAAGTCTTGCAGCTTGACTATGAACTGTCTCATATTCATGACCTTGATAGTTAATACTTTTGCCCCTTAGAAATTTTTCAGAACCTGGCCCTTTCTTGATTTATGATAGTACGAAAGCAGAGATCTTAATCCTCAAAATTTATTGCTTTGAGTTAGGTACAAACGGAGACAAGTGGCTAGTTGCAAAAGAAAGGAAAAAAAAAACACCTTTAAGAAATAAATGTATGATAACAGTTATCAACAATAATGCAAATGAAATTGCCTTATGCAGCAAAAATATGGGAGTATGGCTAAAATAAATCCACCACTTACCACAGATAAACACAGGAGGGCAGCAACAAACATGTATAATGATACTGCAGGCTGAAGTCTTATTCATATACCCACATTGACATTGGATTCCAAAAGGAACTTAAAACAGGAGCTGTGTTTGTCGACTTATCAGCAGCCTACGATACTGTCTGTCTTGAGGGTCCCCTTCTCAAACTCCTAAATGCTGTACCATGTGAAAAAAAAATAAAAAAAAATAGCTGAACTCTTGAACAACATACAGAGTAATAGCAAAATCCAGGTCCACTGTGGAGTCCAAAAGAGTCGCTGTCGTGTTCTCAACAATAGACTGCCTCAGGGTTTGGAGCTGGTGCCT
This sequence comes from Vandiemenella viatica, assembly GCA_031002005.1. Taxonomy (NCBI): domain Eukaryota; kingdom Metazoa; phylum Arthropoda; class Insecta; order Orthoptera; family Morabidae; genus Vandiemenella; species Vandiemenella viatica. The sequence continues at coordinate 12,792 of JARYHS010006741.1, forward strand.
GTGCTTATTAATTTATATATTGTGGACATACCTGAAATAAATTGCAGGTTTTTTTTTTTATTTAATCGGCTTTATGTCTCTCAACAGCGAGGTCTTTAGAGACGGGAAAGGATGGGGGCAAGGAATGGGAAGGAATTCAGCCATGGCCTTTTTAAGGAAGGATCCCGGCACTTGCCTGGAGTGATTTGGGAAACCATGGAAAACCCAAATCTGGATGCCTGGACGGGGATTTGAACCTCCGTCTTCCCGAATGCGAGGACAGAATGCTATTCGTTACACCACCATGCTCGGGGGAAATTTCAGTATGCCGATGACCTAGCTATCACTTTCCAGAATAGAAACTTCCAGATTTGTGAAGACAGACTCTCAGAGTCTTAACCACATTCTTCTGTAAGTGGAGACTAAAATCTAATGTGACAAAAACAAACTCTTGTTGCTTCCACTTTTCAAACCAACTCGTCTACATCAGAATAAGACCAACCTTCGGACCCTTGGAAGAGTAGAACACAAAGACTACCCCAGATATATGGGAGTTACCTTGGATCGAGCCCTCAATATCATCAATATTTATCTAACACTGCAGAGAAATACCAGGGTGAACTTTATAAGAAACTGGCCAGCACGTCATAGGGTGTAGGTGCCCAAGTTCTTCAAGGAGCAGTCCATGGCTTGGCATTCTCTGCAGAAGAATACTGTTGCTCTACATGGTTTGGTAGTGCTCATACTGCCAAAGCTGACACCCAGCTTAACACTGCTATGAGAACAGTGAGTGTTGTTATTAGGTCTACCCCAGTATCCTGGCTGCCTGTACTTTCCAACATTCCTCCACCACATTTGAGGAGAAAATCGATTTTACTTAGAGAATTGGAAGGAGTGGAGGAAAACAACTTGATTCCTCTGAATCATGATATTCTGTACCTGCCTCACACACAATTAAAATCGAGGAGACCTGCCTACATGGAAGCAGCCAACCTCAGACATAACTTTAACTTGTATGAAGAGTGGAGAAAGAAGTGGGAAGCCAACAGCCCGCACAATTGTGATCCAAAGATCCAGGGTTTGACTTACATAGGTGTCTTTGGTGTCAACTGAATAGATTTTTGCACAGGTCACAGAGTGTGCATTTTAACCACACATAAGTGGAGTCTCCTTGAAGATGCGTTGTGTGACTGTGGTGGTATCCAAACTACTGACCACATTGTGATGGATTGTCCAGCAAGAAGGTGGCCATATCATCTCTGGTTGTTTACATAGCTTTGTATTCTGTCGCTCCAAAAACGTAATAGTCATTCGATTATTCTCGTTTTAGTGAGTGAAATAGTTTACTACGGTGAACAGACTGACTTTTTAAAGCTTTTGAGTAATTAATTTTAATTTCCGTCAGTCAGCGAGTGAAGCTTATTTACAGGTGAGAGCGCCACATTAAGCTCTTCAGGCAACTTACGAGTAACAGGTGGAAATATTTCTACGTGAACAAAAAGTGACTACTAAATTTAACTACCAGTGCAACAGTGACAATCTAAGTTCTACAGATAACATAATCTCCACCATGTTTGGTGGAGATTATGGACAAGGGGGCCCAATCGGCCTCCCTGTCGGTAGTGTAGTTAACGAGAACGGTATAGGCTCCAACATAGGAGAGGTAGTCGGTGAAGCATTGAACACAGTGTTACCATCACTAGAAGAAGAAATGCCTCTACAAAAGCAGTCCAACAAGCGCCTGCTCCGAGACATAGACAACACAACAGCAGCCGACAGCTCTGATAAACTTCCAAGGTGAAAGTTGGCAGAAACCAACATCAGCAGCTCACTGCAGCAACACCGGCAACAGGAAGCAACACTACCCCAGTACCGACTTCGGTAAGTGATCAACGACCAAGCGCTGGCCCAGTGGTAAAAATAGCGAACAAATATGAATGGTATGACGGTGGCCCGTATATCATTTTTGTAGAAAGCAAAGTGAGCAACGTTGGTAGACTACATCCCATGGCAGTCGGCAAGCAGATCCACCAAGAAGGCGATTTAGTAACCAAAAACATAGTGAAGTCAGGCAGAAACCGTATTAGAATCGAGACAATTTCCGGACCGAGTGCTAACGCCCTAGCCCAAAGCAAAATTTTCCCTATGCACAACATGGAAGCTTACATCCCCATTTCCTTAACAACCCGCCAAGGCATTATAAGAAATGTAGACATTTCACTAACGAAAGAAGAGATAATGGAAGTGATAAGATGTGACGTTCAAGTAGAACGAATAAGGCGATTCACCAAAAATACAAGTGATACCGATAGAGACCAGAGAAGACCCATCCAGTTTGTGCAATTACTTTCAAAGCGCAACGCCGTCCAGAATACGTGATAATTCATGGAGTAAGATGCCCGGTAGAACCGTACATCCCTTCGGTCCTTCAATGTTTCCAATGTTTGAGGTACAGTCATAACAGTAAACAATGTCGGAGTCAACCTAGATGTAGCCATTGTTCTGGAAACCACCCTTTCAAAGAGTGTAAAAATTCAGTACCACCTACTTGTGCCCATTGTGACGGGCCCCATCTCTCCACTGACCGCACCTGCCCTCAGTACCAAAAACAACTACAGATAAGAGCTTACGAGAGAATATCTTACCAGGAGGCGCTAGCAAGCATCGAACAAAAAACTTATGCCACGATAACAACCGAACATTTGACACAGAATAGAGAGAGAACATTTTATAATCAATCAACCAACCTTTCTATGATTAGAGCTACAAAC
>JARYHS010006746.1:0-58944 GCA_031002005.1 Vandiemenella viatica
ACATAAAAATCTGTGGATGATGTGTGAAGAGCAATCCAGTCATTTGAAGACTGAAGTATACATAGGAGTTAGAATAGAATGTAACAAGTGACTTCAGTCTCCAGATATATGTAACTCAGCAACATAGGGTGGGTAAAGACTGCAGTTCTGCTATAAACATTTGCTGATGAAAGTTGCCAAATCTTCAACATGCCCACACTGCCATCAAAAGCTGCCCATACACACGCACATTTGTGCGCGAGTAAGCTCGCTGAAGATGTGCGCGCGGATATTCTCGCGACGAGCCTGTACTTGTGGGAGCCCGTACACAGGAACATCAGTTTCACACATTTGTCGTTCAGCTGGCTCGCCGCGCTCAAATCATTATGTGGTCTACGAATTTACACGTCATGATTTCCTGGCTCGCAGCTCACTGAGATTCCAAAACATCGCGAGCCAAGTGTAGTGAGGTTATGTTACAAGCGATGTGACAATAGTGAAATGAAACAGGTTTTTAAGTTCTACATAACAAAAAATGTATTTATTCGTGCAGCAGCTTATATTAGAGCTGCAAAAAAGAAGAAAAAGAAACGGACAGTATGACAAAAAGAAGTGGTTGAAGGAAAATTATAAACACGATCATATACTGCTACTTGTACTATTTGAAAAGCATTTTCCTCGATTTCTTCAGTATTACATAAATGCACAGATACATCTTCCTATACATTTCCTCAATATCCTTCATTTTCCCCTTCATTATTTGGGCTTCCTATATTGCTGATACTGTCGATTGGTTCGTATTGAACTCTCATAAACAGTTGTAAGTCGTAGTAATAGCGTAAATTAGTTTTGTAGATTTCGTCTTTGCCTATTACACCTCTTGTTGAATTTTCATATATATATATATATTTCTTACGAAAAGCACTCCACAAAGAGTGGATTTTATTTTTTATAATGCACTGTCTACTTTTATATTATATTTCCCACTAACCTCTATCAATGCACTACATCCTATTTTTTTATAAATTTCTGTATGCATCCTCTTTTTGGTTTCACCTTCCAAATGCAGGATGTTGCCGATATGTCGCAATGAAATCAGCTACGAATTATCTGCTAATTTTACTTAACTTGTTAGACACTCGGCAAGTCTTATCTGCCGCGAGTAAATTGTTAAGTGAGATATCTGTGTGCATGGTTACCGTCGCGCATGCTCGCCACATTCAAATATGTAACAATTGTTATTGGCTTGTGATGCGGCTCGTCGTTAGACAATTAACACACATATTTTATCATCTATATGGTTCGCCACGGAATTGCTGGCGCACAAATGTGTGTGTGTGTGTGTATGCCTACCTAAAAGGTAGTCTTTGGCCAATTATCCTGCAATTTAATTAACGTACTTTAATTTTGCAGATTTATGACGTTTAAAATTTCAGCTCCTCTTTACATCTCAGCTAGAGCAGCAGAATCACTAGAGCACAGTTCAGATTTCGTCTAATTTGAAAGTTCATGGACCCCGGATACAAGTTTGTAAATATCACACACATACCCAAGTCCCTCGAACAAGCCAACTATAAATGCAAAAGGAAGAAGATTACAAAATTACAAGTTACCAAAAAAAAAAAAAAAAAAAAAAAAAAAAAAAAAAAAAAAAAAAAAAAAATTTAATTAAAGCATATGTGGTTGATATGTTTCTGTAACATCTTGATTTATCTTGCTCAAAAATCTGTTTCGATATCTTGATTTAGTGTGGATACAATGTGTCGATACACTCCTCCGTGTTTCCCAAGAAAACCTGACCCATTGTCTTTGATTTATTAACACTGTGGTCAAATTTTCTCAAAGAACAGCAGGAATTTGACTTATCCTATGCAGTATGTGGAGACAGATGCACACATATTTAATTCAAATAATATATAGCACCAAATCATAACATTACTTCTCCTCCACAGCATCACAATTGTTGCTGTCTTGTCATCTGAACCACGTCGTAACAGTTTGCTTAGATACAACTATTTCTTGTTCTTTCTGGTGAGGGGTCAAATGCAGAAACCTCACAGACCACTTACACATGTGGACTATATGTGTGATGCCTAATGTATGTGCAACAGACTTGGATGATCAAACATCGTAATCTGAACATCACTGCACACTAGAGAAATTCCAAATGGAAGGTATCAGGTACACAAAATTTGTTTATTTTATACAACAAATAATTCATTTTAAAGGCTGAAAAATTACCTTTTTTACTTAATCACCATTTCAGTCATACATTTTTGTAGAAAATGGCAATTTTTGTATCCCCGAATCATACCAGTTCATACCTTTCACCTATTTGTTGGTTCTGAATCGTCATCCAGCCAAATGTTCTTCCAGCTTAGGCTGTGTACTACATATGCTACATAAGCGGGCGACAGAACACAAACGCAGGTATAGTTACAATTCTGTCCCACATCAGCTTCATTGGTAGCACTGCATGTCTGAAGCTACAACGGGCGATGTTTGATTTTCAAACCTGTTTGTATCTTGTCGCTGTAGCACGCACGACAGGCATTGGCTAGAAGCGTCTGTTACTATGAGGTTTGGTTTGGTTGCAAGAAATATTCCTTCATTGGTTGTGGCATATGTAATGGCTGAAAATGTGCCCCAAATGCTCTTGAAATTTCACTATCTAAATTTTTTAAACTTTTTATTTCCCAACTTTAAATGAAAATGAGAGCTGGAGGAACGATGATCCTTTAGCAAAATACCTGAAGAAGAAAATACGATGTATGAGAAAATTTTTGGATTTGCAAGAATGACATGTTTTAATTTGGAAAACATAATCTGTATTAAATACTTTTAGTTCCGTGGCAACCAATTCTGCTATTTATGGTGGCCAAAAATTGAAGTTTTCAACAGTAAGTACATCAGCTATTCGCTTTATGAATATATTTAGCACATAACATATATTAACAATCAAACATGCGTGGAAAATTGTTCATTTATACTGACGCAACAGCATACTACTCCATCACTGATATGAAACAACAAATTATAAATGGGGCACAGAAAATAATTATAATGTTTGTCAGGTTACAAATTTAAAAATTGAAATGCACACATACAGTATAAAAGATGTAGCTTACCCTAATGCAATAATCAGCCTTTCTTCCAGGCTTATTAGCTGTTGAAAGTTTGTTGCTGCATACGAAACATTGCAATACTTTTATCGAACGTATCTGCAGTCATTCTCGTATATTAGAAGAATTTTGGTGGTGATCTTCTTAGCTGTAAATATAAGTGGTGGAATTCTCCATGAATTTGCCTCTCTCGATATATTTCATTTACAGCACTCCTCTTTCGCCTAATGTTCCTAATTAAGGCTAGTTTAGTTAATGCACTGTCCAGCAACAACATTTTACGGCTTCTCGGCGATATTTTTATTCAGCTGACCGGCTCAACTTGCAGCACGAATCTGCTGTTGCTGCTTGTAGCTGAAAGTAGCACAGCTAGAGATCGCGCGCTGTCGCTCGCTTTTGTAGCGTACGTAGGAATCGGCCTTAGGGAACAGGTGATAGCCACTGTCTGGACTATATAGTGGGAGGGTGTTGCAGAAGTGCTACGGTTTGACAAGCAACGTGTCTAGTTTTTGCTGTGGTCCCAGTACGCATCAGGTAAACTAACAATGCTCCTTTCCAGCCCCAAAACAGCCATCATGACTTCACAAGCAGACTTTGTCTGTTTGAATTTACATGGCTTAGGCAAATAGGTAAGACACCAATTGCGTGATTGTTGTTTGATTCATCGGTAAAGTTGAACACAAGGTTTCATCGGTGACAATCCAGTCCTAAAAGTTGTCCTTTTTGTCTGCACAGTGGTGAAAAAACTCATGAAAAGAATCAACTTGTTGCCGTCAGCATTTGTGGTACCCATCTTGCACACACCTTCCGATACTGTAAATTTTTAGTTAGTATACCACAGCCTGTGTTTCAGGAAACCTGTGGTCTCAAAATGCAGAGATCATCCAAAATGATCTACAGAGCTTCATACACGATTTATTTGACCTTCACGGATATCTCTCAGACTCTCATCCTTTCCTTTGTTCATCATGAATTTCAGTACGGTAAGACTTGCTGGTCTTGCGAACGTCTTTTGACATATATGCGTGCCTCTCCATACACTTTGATGAATTGACAATGTGTTCAAAATCTGAATAACTGTACAAACTTTGCACTTGTCGGTACTGTGCGACAGAAGCTCCATTCTCAAAGGTTGCTTAGCCAAAACTGAGCATCCCAGACAGAGCCACACGTGCTTGTTTGGGAGGGAGGAAGCACCAAACAGAACAGTGTCACCAACAGTAGCACAAAAACAGTGTCTATGCATCCCCAAAGCTTGGGAGAACCTACTTTTGGGATTGCCCTGGTAGCATCATATCCACTAGGTAACTCCTCAAACCAACCCACAATAAATATGAATCTTTCCAAATATGGTTTTACTATCAACTACTGTTTGTTTGATAAGTAACGAAATTTCTGTAAATAAAGCAGCAGTTAGAATAAATTCTATCATTCACCACATTTTGTGTGTGCCTGTACTTTATGACACAAAGTGTCAGTACGGCTGAAAATTAATGGAGGAAAAATGGTAATTTACAAGTGTAAATGAAGTATAATTCCTCTATTAGTGATAAAGGGTGTTTGTAACTGTGGAAGATTATTTTGTAATGTTTTCCTGGTGTGTAAGTAATAGTTTTAAATGACTGAATAAAACGTCGGAAGAAATCACAAAAAAACCAAAATTTAATTAGAAAACACACGCATAGAATAAGTAGCATAATTTAAATGCCTGTGTTACAACCTCAGCTACACCCTAGAAACTGATATGCAACAAAAAAAAAAAAAATCACAAATTTTACAAAAGTTACTGGAATAATAAAGAGCACCATCAGACCTTCTCTCGTTCAATGGCACACAAGAATAAGGATATATAATATCCTGGCAAAAACCTACCCTATGGCAGCGAGGCCTGGACACTACGCAAAGGTGATGAGCAGAGACTAGTGGCGACTAAGATGCGATTTATGAGATCAGCTGGCTACACATTACGAGACAAAGAGATCTGGTGAAATCCTTAAAGAACTCCAAACTGTCCAAACCTACAGAACATCTTGGACAGACCACGTACTAAGGATGAAGACAGACCGTATCCCAAGGAAAATTCTCAAATACCATCCCAGAGGCAAGAGAGATGTAGGGAGACCACCAAGAAGATTGATTGAGACTGTAATCTAACACTGGATACGAAGAAAAAGATAGTAAAAAAACTGTGAATTCACTGAATAAAAATGAATTAATATTTTGCTAAATTTTAGTAAAAATCAATCTACATCAGATGGCAAACAGGAGTGAAAGAAAATACACACATGTGGGGGAAATAAACAATTCAGGTAAGGACTGAGTGTAACGAACACCTTTCATAATTCATGTAATATTTCACAATTCACGTAATCCACGGATCACTGCAAAACTGCCAGTCATCAGCAATGTCGAGCTGTAGCTGTCTACATTGCTGATATCCAGCAGCTTTGCAGTTATCTTGCAGATTCTCGATAGCGGATAAGATTACGTGTGAAGACAACAGAGGGCGTTGTCTTCGTTTTATACAAATCCGTGAAAACTATGTTGTATTTATACGCTATGAAAATCTGTCCACACATCGTGTAATTTGTACATTTGCTAGAATTTTATTATTCCAACTAATGATACCAATTAGTGTCCATTAATTAGTTTATTAGATATGCACTTATATTTACATTTTAAACAAAGTTTTTTTTTCTTATGGCTTCATCCCTCGTCGACGTCATTAAAGGCAGGTAAGGACTGGCGCAAGGAACAGGAATCTGAGCATGTCCTTTTGAGGAACCATCCCAGCATTTGCCTGGAGTGATTTCAGGAAACTATAGAAAACCCAAATCTGGATGGCCAGAATATACGTCATCCTGAATGAGAGGCCAAAGCATCGCCACTCGCTAAATAAAACTTGTGTTTCATGAATGTTGCAATAGTTTCATGTTTTCAAAGATTACAAAATATTATATCTAATTGCAAGGAAAGGGAAAATGACTCATCACTCACCAAAGTTGAAGGCAGCAACGAGGGAAGAACACATATTACGAACACACAAATAAAATAAACTCAATATTTCGGTAGTTAACCTCGGGAGGTGTGCACACACCGGGGGTTGCTGCATGACTGGGTGGATTATCAATATGGCGGTGCATGACTTATTTTCTATGTCATGAATAAGGTTAACTACCGAAATATTGAGTTTATTTATTTGTGTGTTCGTAATATGTGTTCTTCCCTCGTCGCTGCCTTCAACTTTGGTGAGTGATGAATCATTTTCCCTTTCCTTGCAATAATTTTGCCTAAAGCAGTTTCCTTTTTCCTTAGTTTAAAATATTATATCTTACATTCTTGACCTCTTTTTATAATCAAGGGCAATTATTCAATCTTATTATTATTACTAGGTTCTTATAGTGTGTTTACATGCTTGATAAAACTTTTCTCTCTTCTTATTTAAATAAGTTTGACTTGTATCATTATAAAACATTGCACAAACACAAAAAAACACAATATCTTGGGCCATGCCCTTTTCATGAAAATAGAAATATGTGACTGAAGTTGCATAAGTTCTCATGGACAAAATAGCCACATGTATTATCACACATCCGTTTCCTTCCGAGGTGTACAATTTTTTTTTTATGGCCTCATCGATATTGTGGTCATTAGAGGTGGGATGGGACTGGGAACAAGGAATGGGAAGGAATTCAGCCATGGCCTTTTGAAGGAAGCATCCTGGCATTCACCTGGAGTGAAACCACGGAAAGCCTAATTCTGGATTTCTGGACGGGGATTCGAACTGTCGTCCTCCTTAATGCGAGGCCAGAGAGTTAATCACTCGCCCATCATGCTCAGTGTGGTGTACGTGTGTGTGTGTGTGTGTGTGTGTGTGTGTGTGTGTGTGTGTGTGTGTGTGTGCGCGCGCGCATGTGTGTGATTGGAGAAAATAGAGTTTGAGGATGTTCTATTTCTGCATTTTCAGAAAAATATGAAATTGCTATGGCTCATATTATACTAACTTTGTAAAGCTATTGCACATAGCTATCAGGAGAAAATAAAATGCTATGTTCGATGAGGACAGCTCACAGCCTCAATTTGTGGGTGCAGATTTCAGTTGGTATTCATCCAATATGGTAACCCTCATATTTCCAGCTATTTTGCAGCTTGGTGCTCAGTCACCTTTTTCTAGTTTGCATAAATGTACTGTAAAATCACTGCAGCATTTTGACTGTCACCATTGTAGCATTCTTGTATTTACCATTTCAACATAGAATAATAATCAGTTTGGGCAATTATCTCTTAACTATGCTAATTACAGTTTTCAAATATTTATGAGGGAAATTCAAAATCTAACAAAATATTGCTGTAAATTTAAATAATAAAAATAATCAATCTAACAAAGGATAGGAAAATTCAACTGAACACTTGTCACAGATGACAATGGCTGGAAACAATGAACACAAAATAAAAACAATCAAATAATATTTTGGTGTTGAACATTATTCTTGCAAGTAGATGAGACATTTAATGAGACCAGATGCGATCACACTGATGTCTCCTAAGAGAATTGTAATTAACTAGCTGATACCCGCAACTTCGTTTGTGTGGTTTAAGAATTTCTTTGCCAGAATTGAATATAGAAAGTTGTTGGTAATGAAGGATTGGTCCCAAACAACACCGAGTTGGCATAATATGACAGGAAAGCCATCACTATATCATTCTACCATCGAACCTGTCTCTTGAAGAGAATCAATTTCCAACATATTTAAAAACAGAAAAACAAACGAAGGTGAGGGGATGTGGAAAAAGGGGGGGGGGTTGTTAACTAAGGACAGCTTTATTTCAGCTTGGTCTTTGCTTCTTTCTTCAGCATGAGCATCCGGTTCTTGGGTTCTAATAACTTAAGCTGTTCGTGCTCTGCTAGAGCTACAACTTAGGTCAGTTTACGCCCGCAAGGCATGTCAAAAAAGAAGGCAAAATAAACTGACACAAAGTAATAGGACAGAGAAAATCGACATCTATATTAAATAATATGTTTTTTACCTAAACGAAATTTATTAACAAATTATACACTAACATAATGCGCGAGAAGCATAGCTTGAGCAACCGACGTAACATTACAGACTAACACTCAAATCCATCTCCCTGTCACCATTCGATAAGTTCTTAAAATTTCGTGACTACAACTGTTAATCATAACAGGGTGGGGAGGGGGGGGGGAGGAATGTCCTGTGCCCTCCATACAGATTTTCTTGTCGAATTCCATCAATATCGGTATAGGCATTTAGTCGTCAAAACGTAACAAAAAGACAGAGACTTACTTCTGCATTTATAGTATTATTACTGCAGATCACACACACACACTGACTGCGAATCACCTCTGAGGGATCATTATAACGTAAAAAAGTGTACACCTACAGCATTGGAAGACTACCTACGATTTGCCTCACATTGCACTCCTAAATTTGTGATACCTACAGTTTAACATTCAATCCAAATAACCGATGGCCCAGGCGTGATTCATACGACCAAAAAACAATTTTTAAAAATCTTTACCTCCACGGAGATTTGAACTGGATACCATGATCTAAACACCAGTAAGCAAGCGCTTTAACCACTGAGCTACCTGACCGCTCTATCGAAAGGCAATACAGAGACCCAGACATCCAACGCGTCTGTCTATCGCCGTTCAGTAATTTTTTGAAAATTATAAGACAACATGTATTATTTATACAGATAATTTTTCAACCAAATGTAGACAGCATTTTTCTCCTGTGCAAAGTTTCATCGAGATTGGATGAAAACTGTGGATTTGTATGAAGAACAAACAAACATTCATCTTTATTTATATAGATTTAAGCGCAGAGGCAAGACCGAATTTACTCAAGTATGATACGATACCATTACTTTTTAATTTAATTTCATTGTGGAGTTCACGCTTCGGTGGGAATTTCCCTACACACCCACTTTCCCTCCTTTCCTGTACGGACCCAGAACTGGAGTTTTGTAATCCAAACTTAGAACTGCAGCCCCAACTGCAGGCCCGGGCACACAGAACGCGACAAGCGACAGCTAGCAAGTGGTCGTTCTCTCGTCGGGCGACACGCGATTTTGGTGCGTCACACAGGACGCGACAACTCCACAGCGACAAATGACAGTATAGTGAGACCCTCTCTCGCGAAGAGATCTGTACATCTCTATTTCTTTCTAAATAAGTTTTCTTGGGCTAGTAAATTCTTATAAAACATGTCAAGTGACGAGGAGACTCTACTTATTTTGTTCGCACTAAAAACGGTCTGGGTTCCTGACATCAATAAGAAGAGAGGATGCCTTGGTGAATACCACCGCCTTTGCCGGGGACTGGTATCACAAGAAGATAGATTTTATACATATTTTCGTATGTCTCGAGAATGCTTCGAGAAAATACACAATCTGTTAAAATCAACTATATTGAATTGCACCAAGAACTGAAGAAAAGTAATTGGTACAATAGAAAGATTAGCCATTTGTATGAGGTATGTTCTGTTCATTTAATATATATTCTTAAAAACAAAACAAAAACGACACTGCCAAAACCAGGGCCGGTGCTAGGGGGGTTAAGTGAGGCAAAAGTATCCCGGGGCCTGTGCCCCCAAAGGGGATCCCTCTGCCAGGGTGTTTAACTAAATATTAATAAAACTTTAAAAATCTTTCTTAAAAAGGTGTAATTTGATTTTTTGCCTTAAAATTTAAAAGTTTTTAAATGTTTAATATAAAAAAAAAATTATTGGGGAAGGGGGGGGGGGGGGGAGGGGGCTAAGAATCCTTACCCGGGGTCCGTAAATCTTAGTGGCCTGGCCAAAACCCCTGACCTCTAAGTGATTTTCAATCTTATCACTTCCCAGTTCTTTCCCCTTGGAGGCAGCTGTGTCCTTTGCATGGCGATCAATATTAAGAAATACCCGTAAAACCAGGTGTATCATCACAAAGTGATATGTCACAATAAAAAATACAATTTATTATTGACAATGTATTTCACAATCAAAAGATAGGCTCAAATACAAGTATTATTTATTTTAAATAATTACAGTATAAACAAACAAACAAAGTGAGAAACTAACAAGAAAAAATACAATTCTGAATGCGAAAAATAATTTTTTATGAGCTGGAAATCTTTTCATATGCATCTGTTAGTACACCTGAAGTAGCGGCCATCGAATGCGGTGGAAATCAATTTTTCTTCATCGGCCATGTCGCTCTGTCGCGCGACAATTCTGTAATTTTGTACAACTGTGTCGCTCGTCGCGGCGACAAAGACTGCGGCCCGGCGACGGATCGCTTTGTGTGTGACTGTCCTGATTCAAAACTGTGAATTACAACAATAGTGATGTCGTGCCGCGACACAATATCACGTGTCGCTGGTTGTGTTCTGTGTGCCCGGTTCTTAAAGGAGCAGCTCACTTCAGACCTCTGGTATGCACTGAACAATAGGCTGAGACTCACCTTCATACCAGCCCAGTCTGTCTAGGCAGTAGTAGTGGGGATGAAATACAGTCTCAGCTTAAGGAAAAGTTTGCACAATACTAATGTGCTCTTCGTAATAAAACAGTAGATACCAGAACTTACAATCTGAACTATCACTGAATCAATAATGAGTGGTCTGGTATCTCTTTTTTTATTTTTTTACTTATGGCATTACGCCTCATCGATGTTGAGGTTATTAGAGGCGGGATGGGACTGGGGACAAGGAATGGGAAGGAATTTGGCCATGGCCTTTTGTAGAAAGCATTCCAGCATTCGCCTGGAGTGATTTGGGGAAACTGTGGAAAACCCAAATCTGGATGCCCTGACCAGGATTCGAACCGCAGTCCTCCCGAATGCGAGGCCAGAGTGTTAACCACTCACCCACCAAGCTTGGTCTGGTACCTGAGTGGTTAAGGTACGAGGGTGAACCAAATATAAACAAGACTTTCGGCCGTTCGGGCGCAATAGTGGTGGGAGAACGTTCCCGCTTCGTTTGGCAATAGGTAGGTTTGTCAGGAGTGGGGGAAGACCGTTAGCCCCCCCCCCCCTCGACTCGCTCAGTGCCAACCGTCACGATGTCGGAGCAAGAGGTACACTCGTCGATTGCGCAACGTGTTGTAATCAAGTTTCTCGCTGCAGAAGGCGTAAAACCGGCAGAAATCTTGAGGAGATTGACTGCCCAGTTCGGGAAAGAGACAATGTCGCGAGCCAGAGTGTTTGCATGGCATAAACAGTTTGTGGATGGTCGTCATCATGTTGAAAATGAAAGCCTTAATCGCAGACCCCGCACCAGCATTACAGAGAACAACATCAGACGGCTTATTGAAGATGACAAGCGTCTTACCACTTCTGAAATTGCAAGTAAGGTCGGAATAAGTTATGGGAGCACTTACTCTATACTCACAGAGGAGCTTGGGTACCGTAAGGTGTGCGCCAGGTGGGTTCCTCGCCTTCTCACAGCAGAACAGAAATTGAATCGACTTCAGGTGTGTGAGCGTCTTCTGGCACGATTTCGGGAAGAAGGGGACTCATTCCTGACTCACATCATCACCTGTGATTAAACTTGGGTGCACCACTACACCCCTGAGTCCAAACAAGCGAGTATGGAGTGGAGAAAAAAAGGAGAACCTGGACCAGTGAAAGCCAAGTCACGACTATCGGCTGGCAAGGTTTGGGCTACGGTTTTTTTTGACCAGCGTGGTTTGCTGCACCTCGATTTTTTGCATGAGCGCAGGACAATCAATGCGGCCTACTACTGCGACATTTTGAGTGAGGTCCGACTTGCATATCGCCGCAAAAGACGAGACCTACCGATGAGGAAAGTGGTTATTCTCCATGACAATGCTCGCCCCCACACAGCAGCCTTAACCAGGGAAAAATTGGAGAAACTGGGGTGGGAGACACTGGACCACCCTCCTTACAGTCCAGACCTGTCACCCTGTGACTTTCATGTGTTTCGTCCTCTCAAGGAAGCTTTGGGAGGCCAAAAATTCAACAGTGATGCTGAGGTGGAATCCTACGTGCGCAATTGGCTGCAGACACGACCTGCATCTTTCTACATGGAAGGAATTGGGAAGCTGCCTATCCGCTGGGAAAAATGTGTTTCTAAAGCAGGAGATTACGTAGAAAAATAAGATATGTACTTTTTTGCACTTAAAATAAAAATAATATTTTTAAAAATAAAGTCTTGTTTATATTTGATTCACCCTCATACTTGCTCTCAAAATTCAGGGACCCGGTTCAAATCGTGGTAGTGATCATATGTGCCATGCCAGGAAGTTCCATGGTTCGGATTCCACACTAAACTGTAGGTCCAACCATCACAGAGGTGGAATACGTGGCAAATTGAATCATGTGGCGGGTTGGGATGTGACCACATCTTTCCCCCTGCCATATGTCTCGCCTCCCATATGACTACGACTTATGTCGAAATATTATTTGTTTGTTTTTGTGTTTTTATGTGTTCATCTCGCCCTCCTCCCTTCATCTGTGGTAAGTGATGGGTATCTGTTTAATTTCCCTATCCTAGAATATTTATATGGTAATTAGTTTGTATATGAGTAAAGCTTTATTAGCCGTTGATCTATGAAATTATCCTATGCAATTATAAATACTGTGTTTGTCTCAGTTTTAGCAGTTTCCTGCTCTCAGGTAGGTCCAAGACATCTGGACAGCACAGCTCTGGGGGTGATGAAACTGTTTCAAATTTGCAGAAGTTGGTTCGGAAATATTGTGAAGACATTGCAAGTGTGCAGAGAGATTTAGGTTAACAGTGCACAACCATTATACCAAATGTTCGCCCTTCTTGAGATCTTTCTCTGCAAACTTTTCTGTGAATTTCCATCAGATTCTCTCTTTTGAATCACAGATGACTCCCACTATTCACCATTCTTACTAAACACTAGCATTTTCCCACTGCTTGGCTTGGTATGTGTGCAGTAATGTGGTTGGCATTTGTGCTTCTTCTAGAAGCAAAGCACACACATTTGTAATATAACATCTTTGTAACCTTTACTGTAAATTACATTCCATAATTTCATCATGCTTATTGGGGTTAATATAATTGTTTCATTAACATTTTCCATGTATTCTAATGTAGTGTATTTCATAAAACTAAATAAGCAAAGTTACACATAAAAAAAAAATAGTAACATAATTTATTTATCTGTATTGTTGTATTATCTTTGGCGAGTATCTAGTGAGGCAGTGTATCTGTGATGCAGTCTGATCTATGGCACTTATATGTTCTCGGAACAAATGCATTATTTCTCATTCCATTCCCTAGTCACAAAGTCATAAGATATGTAACATACTACAACACGCAGACTAAATTCAGATTCAAGCATTGCCTGGCCTCTAATCTGAAGGTTTATAAACCTGTATAGCAAACTGCACACACATACCAACAGCTACAAGTCAACTATAAACACAAACACGTGGAAAATTACAAAATGCATTTAACGACAGTTTTAGCATCAGAGTTAACTCACCAACAAACATGTTTCAATAATATTCAGTTCAGATACAATGTGTCCAAATACCCCTCCATGTTTGCTAAGAAAACCTGACCCACTGTCTTTTGGTTTATTAACAATGTGGTCAGGTTTTCGGAAAGAACATGGAGAATTTGGCTAGGATACACCTACCTCATCTCATTCCATCTATGAAGTGTGTAAAAACCAAAGTACACAGAATGAATTCAAATAAAACCTACCACTGAATTGTTTAACACATGGTATTTCTCTACAGAGCCACAATTCTTGGTATCTGCTAATCTGCACCAAATCATCACAGAATCAATTAGTTAAAATTTTCTAAGTGTTTCCAGTAAGGGAACGAAATCTATAAACCTTATAGACCACCAAAACATGAACTGTATAATGTGATCTGCCCACATGAGACGATTTGTTTTTTGGAAGTATACGCATAACACTCAGATGATCAAATATATTAGTCTGAATATAACTTTCCATTGTTGTCCTCAAAGAATGAGGAGCATTCTAAACTATTAATAATTAATCATTAATTAAACAAAGGAAACGGCTTTAGGCAATATAAATTACAAGGCAAGGGAAAATGACTCATCACTCACCAAAGTTGAAGGCAGCGACGGGAGAAGAACATATATCATGAACACAAAAAAATATGCACAATACTTCGGTCTTAAAACCTTGATAATCCACTCAGTCATGTAAGAAACTTCGGTGTGTGCACACCTCCCGCGCCACATGACTCATTCTCTTTAACATGAAGAAGGTTTAAGACCAAAATATTGTGTATTTTTGTGTTTGTGATTTATGTTCTTCTCCCATCGCTGCCTTCAACTTTGGTGAGTGATGAGTAGGGTTCGGATCTTTAGGAAAAGTCATATTTTTCTCCTGCCTTCTTTTTGAGATGAAATGCTGAAATAAACACTGATTCAACGTTTCCGATTGTATTTAAATGTATTTTATATGGCCTATAAATGCATAATCGGGCCATTTCAGCAATTTTTATGGTCGTATGGTCATATTTTGAGGAAAAATCTGGTAATTTTTTGATAGAAGTTATAGATGAAAAGAAATTAAGATAATTATTCAAAGAAATACATTCCTGTTACACACTGGAGAAAGAAACGATACTAATTGTCACTAAATTGTTCAGTATTCACCCGTCAAGAATTAAAGTTATAAATTATTGTAACTCTCTAAACGTTAATGTTTCGCCCGCTTTTTAAATTCGACTATGCAGCAGCAGCATGCCTGTGTCGAGCCGCGTCAATCAATGTCTCACTTGCGATGATATCGCAGGAGTTGAGTCCACTGCAGTGACCCACCGATGAGTTGAGAGGAATCAATTGTCTTCCTATGATTCAGTACGGCGAAACTGCTGCTTAACGGGAAACCCGTCCCTGGTATTTCCCACATACCATGTGAAACTAAAGTGAATGCAACAAAGCGATTTCATGTGCAGCAGCACTGGAATACATCAAGACACAAGAATAACGTAATACGACATTCAACTCAACAAAGCAAACAGCGACTTTTCTTGGATACATCTACAGCTTCGTCCTCTTCCAAATTGTAAATTTTTTTCTAAATAACTCTGTGAAATGATGGTATCAGCCAACATCCCACTTAATAAAGTGAACAATGAGCATTTCAAATCGTTCTTGGAGAAATACACAACACAGACGATTCCAACAGAATCAACATTGAGGAAGAACTATTTACCATCTTGTTATGAAAATGTATTGCAGAACTAAGATGGCACCAATAAGATCTGGGTATCAATGGATGAAAGTACTGATGCTTGTGGGAGATACGCTGTAAATGTTATTGTTGGAACCCTACTTTCTGACAGACCGGGTGATATATTTTTACTGGACTGTGAAGCTCTTGAATCAGGAAACCACTCAACAATTGCCGTCCGTTTTTGAAACGCTATGAAACTATTATGGAGCGGCGAAGTTAAGCGAGAACATGTCTTACTATTTGTGACCGACGCTGTGCCGTACATGGTAAAGGCTGGGAAATGTCTGAAGATGTTGTATCCTTCGATGGTGCATTTAACTTTATCTCGCTCATGGATTACATAGAGTTTCCGAGGAAGTAAGACTAAATTTCCCTGATGTTGATAGGTTAATATCAAATGTAAAGCTCCAATGAGAGTGGCAAAATTTAAAGAAGACGCACCTTCCGTCCCTCTTCCACCACAACCAGTACTTACTCGTTTGAGCACATGGCTCGATGCAGTTAACTATTACTGTGAATATTATGAAAACATAAAGAAAATAGTTTCTAATTTTGATAGCAGTGAAGTGTCTTGCATAAAAATTGTCCAAGAACTCTTTTCCAGTAATTTGTTCAGAAATTTGGTGTACATAAAGTCAAGTTTTTCAGGCATCACAACTGTGATTTTGCGTCTTGAAGAAATTGGTATAGAACTGAATGAAAGTTTGGCGGTTGTTAAAAGTGTGGAAACCAAAATAGGCCAAGCAGGGGGCAGTGTGGCTAGTTTGCTGAAAAATAAATTGAAAAAATTTGTATGGGAATAAGGGATATAAAACAATTTGTAAAATTAGTGAAATTTTACACGGTGGTGAATCTGTTTTGACTGAAGACGACCCACAATTTAATTGCAGTGACCTGACTCTGTTTAAGTACACTCCCGTCACATCTTGCGATGTCGAACGAAGATTCTCACACGACAAGACAGTTTTAAATGACAACCGGAGAAAATTCCTCTTCGAGAACTTGAAGATGCATATGGTGATATACTGCAATGCTCGCATCAAACAAGAATAAAAAAATGGTATGTACACTAATTCGCAACAAATTTATAGTAAATTTCCATTTTTAAAAGTAAAATTCTAGTAATCCATTCTTTTACAGGAACAAGAAAATAACTTTCAAAAAAATTAATTTCCCAATCGTACAGTGAGTGCATAGAAGCAAATTGTTGTCTACATGAAAGCGACACAGCTACATAAAATAAATTATGTACATTCGAGCATTTTTAAAGTATAAAAAATTTAATGTTTGGTCATATTTTGTCTCGTTTAGGTCATATTTACCTATTTTTAAGGTCATATTTGCCTGCATATTTCTCGATTTTTTTGATCATAAAGATCCGAACCCTAGTGATGAGTCATTTTCCTTTTCCTTGTAATCAATCCCACGGGATCCAGCATGGATTGGTATCAATCACAATGGATCCAGCATAGATTGGTGTCAATCCGATGGTATCCAGCATACATTGGTGTCAATCCCACGGGATCAAGCATAGATTGGTGTCAATCCTACAGGATCCAGAATAGATTAGTATTAATCGCAAGGGACCCAGCATAGATTGGTGTCAATCCCACGGGTTCCAGCATAGATTGGTATCAATCCCACAGCATCCAGCATAGATTGGTATCAATCACAAGGGATCCAGCATAGATTGATGCCAATCATATGGGATCCAACATAGATTGGTGTACATCGCAAGGGATCCAGCATAGATTGGTGTCAATCCCGCTGGATCCGGCATAAATTGGTGTCAATCCCACGGGATCAAGCATAGATTATTAAATTGTTATCAAATGAAGTAATAAACAAGTGTTTAATGAATTAGTAAATCAAATTTAATATTAAATAATAAAAACATAACTAGGAAAATGACATTAATTTAAAATTTTCTAGCCTCTCTGAAGTATATTCTTTGTAAGTATAAATCAATATCTATTGAATTAAAGTAACTTTGAGTTTTTGCAATTTTGTTTTTAAATCTAATCTTAGTAGTTGAGTAAATAATAAAAAATGGCAAGCAGTCGATATTTAGTCACATTCATACTTTGCAAAAAATCACATCAGTTTGCAAAATAATCATTCTACCTATAGGCAGTCAAACAATCCCTTTAGTTGGGATGTAAGATACCTTAATAATAATAGTAAATCACATTCAGTCTTTAAATAAAAGAAACATTTTGTAATTCAGTCAGTCACTTCTGATTTTGGGAAAAGAGATCCCAAAAAACAAATGGTATTGACTGGCTTGTCTCAATCAACTTCCTAAAATACTGTGCATACAGCCAAAAGTTGAAGAAAGCCTTCCAACTCCAAGCAACATGCATGGTACTTCGTGGGGAGCTGATACGGACACACTTCGAACAACCGCCCCACCATGGTTTACCCTGTTGCTGAGTACTGTGCTCTAGTGTGGCAACATAGTGCTCACTCTAGAAAAAATGACGTATATCTGAACGAGTGTATGAGAGTAATAACTGGCACCCTAAAATCCACCCCCGTCCCCTGGTTAAACCTGATCAGCAAAATACCACCTCCAGAGATAAGACGCCAAGAAGCAACGGCACGTGAGAGGATAAAACTACACCATCCTGATCATCCACAGGATCTCCCAATCCACGAGGTTCTAAATGACTTACCCTCCAGTCGTCTTAAATCCAGGAATCCGGTATGGCAAGATATATTTGACTTCAATGTCATTGAAAAATGGCGACAAAGCTGGAACTCCACACCTGTACAACATCCAGATGTTAAAGATCCCACAACTGGACTTCCAGGATTCCATCTAAATAGAGACCAGTGGGTCAAACTAAATCGCCTAAGAACAGGCCATGCGAAATGCAACGCCATGCTGTATAAGTGGGGACTACATGATTCTCCTGCATGTGACTGCGGTGCTCCTTCCCAGAGTGTGGAGCATATTATCAGGGAATGCCCTCTACGGAAGTATGATGGACCATATGAAGATGTTTTTGGAGCTACAAGTTCCTTCTTAGAATGGCTGGAAGAACTGGACATCAGCTTGTGAACGCTACCAACGTTCTTGTCATTGTATATATTTATTATTGTATTAGTTGCTTAGCCATACGACAAACAAAAAAATGCAATGTGTTACAAATAACTGAATATGCAACTGTTTTAGAACTACTGTACAAGCAGACGTACTATATTAATGCTAGTAGCTACGTGCACAGGGGTTGGACAAAACAATATGAACACCATGTGACAGAGTTGCTGCACGTTGGCACCACTGCTTCTGCGCGAGTACTGCGACGCACATGTGTGGCTTAGTTGACGTGGCAGGTCTTGTAGGCTACGTGTCACTGTATTAAACGCTTTGTTCTGTGACGGTTATAACAAGCTGTCGGTAAAATGATCTCTCAGACTTTGAAAGTGGGCAAATTGTTGGAGTTCAGTTAGCAGGAGTGTCTGTGACGAAAACAGCCGAACTGTTTAACATCTCACGAGCGACAGTATCCACGGTAATGACAGCATACACAAAACATGGTAAAACATCGTCGGTGAAGAGGAATAGTGGGTGAAAACCAAAGTTAACTGAGAGACCGACAAATATTAAAAAGGATTGTGGCCAGATAACACAAAAGTGACAGCAAAACACAATACAGCTGACTGATACTGTTTTGACAAAAACAGTACGGCGGGAGTTCCACACAGCTCACATTCATGGAAGAGCTGCAATTGCAAAACCCTTATAACGGCTACCAACGCTAAGCTGCGAAACAAGTGGTGCCACGATCATAAAAACTGGACACTTGATGATGGGAAGAATTTAATTTAATTGCAATGGAGCACAGGCTCCGGTGGCAATTTCCCTACACACCCAACTTCCCCCTATCCTGCACCCACCTACATTTGCCCTCTACAAATTTTAACTTTAAATTCTTTGAACGTTTTCGGTAGGTAATTCATCATTCCCCTTGGTAACTCATTCCAATCCCTGACACCCTTACCTAAAAAAGAAAATCTTCCCACACCCTTGTGCCTGAAATCGAGTGCCAGCTTGTGGTCATGGTCATCTTTTCCCTTCCATGCACTACTTTTCATACCTACTGCAATATCTTTCCATGTCTCATCGCCAGTATATGCCCTGTACACTCCCATTACCCTCCTCATCCTCCTCCTGTCTTGCAATGAATCCCATTCCAGCTCCTTTATCATATCTGTCACTGATTGCATTCTGCGATAATTTCCAGAAACAAATCTAGCAGCCCTTCTTTGCACCTTCTCCAACTCCTGTATTTGATACTCAAAATGTGGGTCCCATACTACACTACCATATTCGAGCAATGGTCTTACCAAAGTTTTGTAACCCAATTCCTTTACTTCTCTCGTGCATCCCCTCATCACTCTCTCCAACAAGTGCAGAATTTTGAAACCTTTTCCTACCACCTGTCCAATGTGTGCTGCCCAGTTAAGCTTGTTATCAAATGTAATGCCAAGATATTTACATTTCAAGTCTTCAGGAAGCAATTCTCTCCCCACCCTATATTCATAATTAACCTTTTGTTTTTTATTTGTGTATCTAATTAGCTGAATCTTCTTTGCATTTATCTTCATCTCATGTTTACCAACCCAACTAGATATCCTGTCCAGATCACCCTGCAACTGTTTACAGTCCTCTATCGTTTTGATCCTTTTATAAAGCATTATGTCATCTGCAAACAATCTAATTTCAGATAGTAAACAATCAACACAATTATTCATTAGAATAATGAATAGCAATGGTCCCGTGGTATGATCCAACGAATCATCGTTCACATTATTTCCTACTAATGGCCCGGTTTATATACGGAGAACCCCAAAAGAAGCCTACAATCTGGACTGCGTGCGTTCTGCAGTCAAACGTGGAGGAAGTTCTGTTATGATTTGGGCGGCTATGTCGTAGAACTCAGCTGGTCCTCTCATTCACATCACTGGCCGGATGAATGCGAATGAATACGCAATGTCCTCCATGATGAAGTTCTTACTGCTGCCAAACACTGCTATCTTCCAAGATGATAATGCGCCCATGCACACAGCCAAAAGATTCTGCCCTGGTTCGTGGAGCCTCAGAATATCATCAGACATCTACCCTGTCCAGCACAATCACTAGACCTCAACATAACTGAACCGTTGTGGGGAGTTATAGTGCAGAGTATAAGGAGCAGATTTCCACCTCCAACATCATTGAACCATATAATTACGAAGTCTTTCTCGGCGTTGACAATACAAGTAATGCTCTCGGGTGACTAGCCGAGTTATAGAAGTGTTATAATAATCACACAATATTTCGGCACTCTGAATCGTTGGCGCCATCTTCCGGTGAAGTGAGGTCAGGAACATGCGAAGCTGCTGAGCTAGACCAGATTCCCGCTGCTAACCTCTGATTGGTCGGCTGTGGAACCAGTCGTAGCAGGGGTCAAATCTCGTTGCGGCTTGAATCGATGCCAAGGTGGAGTTACGGCTAGATTTGATGTCCTTTTTCACATGACATATAGCGGATGGGCTTAAAATCACCGCTCCTTCGAAGAAGATATCCGAAAACAAAGCCTCATATTGAGCCATGCTGCCACGTGATTGGTCAGATTTGTAACCAATGGTAGCCGGGGTCCTGCCTCGTAGTAACTCATCGTTCGGTAGAAGGAAAAGTCAGAAGGCAAAAACTTACACATAAGCTGATCATTAATGCCTGAGCAACAAATTGCTCGCTTATGTTACTACCGAACTTTCCGTTGATCTGGACGCGCCGTGTAATGCGTCTCAGTCGCGCTGTCGACGTATAGTATTTATGATTGGCGTCCAGGCTTCACTCAGCTGGTACCCGCTGTCGCGGTTGACGAGGTTAGACGTGAGACGAATTTCTACTGCTTCTGTAAGGATGCTATTCCAGAAGCTACCAGTATGCGCCAGTACTCTGGTATTTTCGAAATCAAAACCATGGCCATGTTCTAGACTGTGTTCTGCCACCGCAGACTTTTCTTTCTGCCCCAGACGAACGTGTCGTGCATGTTCTAGACAACGTTGGTGAACACACCGCACCGTCTGGCCAATGTAGCTCTTTCCACACTCGCAACTAATGCTATATACCCCAGGTGTCCGCAAAACAAGGTCATCCTTGGGGGAGCGCAAGATGTTCTTCACCTTCGGTGGTGGCAGGAAAATGGTCTTGATTCCACTTTTTGCTAGAATCCGTCCTATCTTGGACGTTGTGGCGCCAGAGTACGGCAAGAAGGCGAGACGATCAGGTGGCTCTTTCTTGGTGTTGTTGATACTACGTGTCGGCTCTCGGAATGCCTGTCTTATCTGATAATCAGTGTACCCGTTGCGTCGAAAGGTCTGACGCAGATGACTCAATTCATCGGGTAGACTGTCCGAATCGCATATCGCTCGCGCCCTATGTACAAGCGTGCTGAGTACCGTCTTGCGCTGTGCCGGATGGTGATGGCTACGCGCGTTCAGGTATAGGTCTGTGTGCGTAGGTTTTCTGTACACAGAATGTCCTAGAGACCCGTCAGGTTTCTTTTCTATTAGAATGTCTAAGAAAGGCAGCCGGCCTTCTTCTTCCACCTCCATCGTAAACTTGATGTTTTCGTTTCTGCTGTTAAGATGATGGAGAAAGGCTTCAAGGTTGTCTCTGCCGTGTTGCCAGACCACAAAGGTATCATCTACGTATCGGAAGAAAGCGGTGGGCTTCATAGGAGCGCTTGCTAGTGCCTTGTCTTCAAAGTTCTCCATGAAGAAATCAGCAATAACTGGCGATAAAGGACTGCCCATGGCCACTCCATCAACCTGTTCGTAATACTCCCCGTCATACAAGAAATACGAGGATTGGAGTGTGTGCCGGAATAACTCCAATATGGCAGGCTCAAAATGCTGTTCCAGTAGACACACCGAAGGTGAAGAACATCTTGCGCTCCCCCAAGGATGACCTTGTTTTGCGGACACCTGGGGTATATAGCATTAGTTGCGAGTGTGGAAAGAGCTACATTGGCCAGACGGTGCGGTGTGTTCACCAACGTTGTCTAGAACATGCACGACACGTTCGTCTGGGGCAGAAAGAAAAGTCTGCGGTGGCAGAACACAGTCTAGAACATGGCCATGGTTTTGATTTCGAAAATTCCAGAGTACTGGCGCATACTGGTAGCTTCTGGAATAGCATCCTTACAGAAGCAGTAGAAATTCGTCTCGCGTCTAACCTCGTCAACTGCGACAGCGGGTACCAGCTGAGTGAAGCCTGGACGCCAATCATAAATACTATACGTCGACAGCGCGACCAAGACGCATTACACGGCGCGTCCAGATCAACGGAATGTTTGGTAGTAACATAAGCGAGCAATTTGTTGCTCAGGCATTAATGATCAGCTTATGTGTAAGTTTTTGCCTTCTGACTTTTCCTTCTACCGAACGATGAGTTACTACGAGGCAGGACCCCGGCTACCATTGGTAACAAATCTGACCAATCACGTGGCAGCATGGCTCAATATGAGGCCCGCAACAGATTCGTGTTGACCCATCAGTTGGACAAACAATTTATCGTGAAGGCTTTGTTTTCGGATATCTTCTTCGAAGGAGCGGTGATTTTAAGCCCATCCGCTATATGTCATGTGAAAAAGGACATCAAATCTAGCCGTAACTCCACCTTGGCATCGATTCAAGCCGCAACGAGATTTGACCCCTGCTACGACTGGTTCCACAGCCGACCAATCAGAGGTTAGCAGCGGGAATCTGGTCTAGCTCAGCAGCTTCGCATGTTCCTGACCTCACTTCACCGGAAGATGGCGCCAACGATTCAGAGTGCCGAAATATTGTGTGATTATTATAACACTTCTATAACTCGGCTAGTCACCCGAGAGCATTACTTGTATTGTCAACGCCGAGAAAGACTTCATAATTATATATTTTACCTCTACGGGGAGGATATTTATTGTAAAGTCAAGCAGCTGGAGAAGTTACGCAAGAGAAAATCCAGACTTCTCAGCGCGCTCGCCTTTCTTCAGCGCTGCAGGGACCAGGACATCGTCCCACGGTTTGCTGAGATTCGGCACCCGATTGACTCTTTCGCAGCGAAGAAAATTCTGCGGCGGGCCAGCTTGGCTCTAGTGCGGGAAAGGATACGGTATACCAGGCGTGAACTAGACTCCGTGTCTAAAGCACTTTTTTGCCGTCCACCTGTTTCTATCAAACCACATGCACCGTGACGCCTGGGACTGGATAGACAGTTGTACTGTGGCTGGAAGTTGCAAGGTTCAATACAGCGCAACGGCACGTCAATGCGGCAAGTTCTCTCCGGCTCGCCCGATGTTCCAAGCCACTCTCAGAGCCAGACAGGAGTACAGTCATCAATCTGAGCGGTGAGGTAATGGACTCTGACACCATATCGGTGCTATCTAAAGGACTAAATTTTGCTCCAGTACCGAAGTCCATACCGTATAGAGAGATTCTTACCGGCGTTGAACAGGCCGTCCGTGGTTTGCCTATGGAGGCTGCAGAAGAAATGAGGCGTGAAACCTGCCGTATTTTATGCAAATCAAAGTCGCCACGGCCCAACATCACAGCTGCCGAGAGGAGATCACTTCGGGCATTGCGGAAAAACACAGGCATTATTGTCTTACCGGCAGACAAAGGTAACGCTTCTGTAGTGCTTACTATGGAAGATTATCGTCGAAAGGTGGAAGAACTCCTGAAAGACACATCCTATCGCAAGATTGCACGGGATCCTACCAACGCCGTGGTGAGAAAAACGACAGCTCTTCTTAAGAACTCAGGGCTGCCAGAAGACACAGTTAAACAACTACTACCCCGGGCTGCTGTTCCTCCAAGGCTCTATGGACTCCCCAAGATCCATAAAGAGGGTACCCCATTGCGGCCAATAGTAAGTACCATCAGATCAGCTACATATTTGCTTGCCCGATATCTAACTGGGCTACTGACACCATTAGTGGGTAAAGGTCCTCATCACGTGACCAACTCTGCAAGATTTATAGACGTTCATCAAAGAACTCCATCCTGCAGCAACATGATTTATTAGTGAGTTTCGATGTGGTGTCACTGTTCACTAGGGTCCCTCTCACTGACACTCTGTGTCTACTGGAACAGCATTTTGAGCCTGCCATATTGGAGTTATTCCGGCACACACTCCAATCCTCGTATTTCTTGTATGACGGGGAGTATTACGAACAGGTTGATGGAGTGGCCATGGGCAGTCCTTTATCGCCAGTTATTGCTGATTTCTTCATGGAGAACTTTGAAGACAAGGCACTAGCAAGCGCTCCTATGAAGCCCACCGCTTTCTTCCGATACGTAGATGATACCTTTGTGGTCTGGCAACACGGCAGAGACAACCTTGAAGCCTTTCTCCATCATCTTAACAGCAGAAACGAAAACATCAAGTTTACGATGGAGGTGGAAGAAGAAGGCCGGCTGCCTTTCTTAGACATTCTAATAGAAAGGAAACCTGACGGGTCTCTAGGGACATTCTGTGTACAGAAAACCTACGCACACAGACCTATACCTGAACGCGCGTAGCCATCACCATCCGGCACAGCGCAAGACGGTACTCAGCACGCTTGTACATAGGGCGCGAGCGATATGCGATTCGGACAGTCTACCCGATGAATTGAGTCATCTGCGTCAGACCTTTCGACGCAACGGGTACACTGATTATCAGATAAGACAGGCATTCCGAGAGCCGACACGTAGTATCAACAACACCAAGAAAGAGCCACCTGATCGTCTCGCCTTCTTGCCGTACTCTGGCGCCACAACGTCCAAGATAGGACGGATTCTAGCAAAAAGTGGAATCAAGACCATTTTCCTGCCACCACCGAAGGTGAAGAACATCTTGCGCTCCCCCAAGGATGACCTTGTTTTGCGGACACCTGGGGTATATAGCATTAGTTGCGAGTGTGGAAAGAGCTACATTGGCCAGACGGTGCGGTGTGTTCACCAACGTTGCCTAGAACATGCACGACACGTTCGTCTGGGGCAGAAAGAAAAGTCTGCGGTGGCGGAACACAGTCTAGAACATGGCCATGGTTTTGATTTCGAAAATACCAGAGTACTGGCGCATACTGGTAGCTTCTGGAATAGCATCCTTACAGAAGCAGTAGAAATTCGTCTCGCGTCTAACCTCGTCAACCGCGACAGCGGGTACCAGCTGAGTGAAGCCTGGACGCCAATCATCAATACTATACGTCGACAGCGCGACCGAGACGCATTACACGGCGCGTCCAGATCAACGGAAAGTTCGGTAGTAACATAAGCGAGCAATTTGTTGCTCATGGCATTAATGATCAGCTTATGGGTAAGTTTTTGCCTTCTGACTTTCCTTCTACCGAACGATGAGTTACTACGAGGCAGGACCCCGGCTACCATTGGTTACAAATCTGACCAATCACGTGGCAGCATGGCTCAATATGAGGCCCGCAACGGATTCGTGTTGACCCATCAGTTGGACAAACAATTTATCGTGAAGGCTTTGTTTTCGGATATCTTCTTCGAAGGAGCGGTGATTTTAAGCCCATCCGCTATATGTCATGTGAAAAAGGACATCAAATCTAGCCGTAACTCCTACCTTGGCATCGATTCAAGCCGCAATCGAGATTTGACCCCTGCTACGACTGGTTCCACAGCCGACCAATCAGAGGTTAGCAGCGGGAATCTGGTCTAGCTCAGCAGCTTCGCATGTTCCTGACCTCACTTCACCGGAAGATGGCGCCAACGATTCAGAGTGCCGAAATATTGTGTGACTATTATAACACTTCTATAACTCGGCTAGTCACCCGAGAGCATTACTTGTATTGTCAACGCTGAGAAAGACTTCGTAATTATATATTTACCTCTACGGGGAGGATATTTATTGTAAAGTCAAGCAGCTGGAGAAGTTACGCAAGAGAAAATCCAGACTTCTCAGCGCGCTCGCCTTTCTTCAGCGCTGCAGGGACCAGGACATCGTCCCACGGTTTGCTGAGATTCGGCACCCGATTGACTCTTTCGCAGCGAAGAAAATTCTGCGGCGGGCCAGCTTGGCTCTAGTGCGGGAAAGGATACGGTATACCAGGCGTGAACTAGACTCCGTGTCTAAATCACTTTTTGCCGTCCATCTGTTTCTATCAAACCACTATGCACCGTGACGCCTGGGACTGGATAGACAGTTGTACTGTGGCTGGAAGTTGCAAGGTTCAATACAGCGCAACGGCACGTCAATGCGGCAAGTTCTCTCGGCTCGCCCGATGTTCCAAGCCACTCTCAGAGCCAGACAGGAGTACAGTCATCAATCTGAGCGGTGAGGTAATGGACTCTGACACCATATCGGTGCTATCTAAAGGACTAAATTTTGCTCCAGTACCGAAGTCCATACCGTATAGAGAGATTCTTACCGGCGTTGAACAGGCCGTCCGTGGTTTGCCTATGGAGGCTGCAGAAGAAATGAGGCGTGAAACCTGCCGTATTTTATGCAAATCAAAGTCGCCACGGCCCAACATCACAGCTGCCGAGAGGAGATCACTTCGGGCATTGCGGAAAATCACAGGCATTATTGTCTTACCGGCAGACAAAGGTAACGCTTCTGTAGTGCTTACTATGGAAGATTATCGTCGAAAGGTGGAAGAACTCCTGAAAGACACATCCTATCGCAAGATTGCACGGGATCCTACCAACGCCGTGGTGAGAAAAACGACAGCTCTTCTTAAGAACTCAGGGCTGCCAGAAGACACAGTTAAACAACTACTACCCCGGGCTGCTGTTCCTCCAAGGCTCTATGGACTCCCCAAGATCCATAAAGAGGGTACCCCATTGCGGCCAATAGTAAGTACCATCAGATCAGCTACATATTTGCTTGCCCGATATCTAACTGGGCTACTGACACCATTAGTGGGTAAAGGTCCTCATCACGTGACCAACTCTGCAAGATTTATAGACGTTATCAAAGAACTCCATCTGCAGCAACAGGATTTATTAGTGAGTTTCGATGTGGTGTCACTGTTCACTAGGGTCCCTCTCACTGACACTCTGTGTCTACTGGAACAGCATTTTGAGCCTGCCATATTGGAGTTATTCCGGCACACACTCCAATCCTCGTATTTCTTGTATGACGGGGAGTATTACGAACAGGTTGATGGAGTGGCCATGGGCAGTCCTTTATCGCCAGTTATTGCTGATTTCTTCATGGAGAACTTTGAAGACAAGGCACTAGCAAGCGCTCCTATGAAGCCCACCGCTTTCTTCCGATACGTAGATGATACCTTTGTGGTCTGGCAACACGGCAGAGACAACCTTGAAGCCTTTCTCCATCATCTTAACAGCAGAAACGAAAACATCAAGTTTACGATGGAGGTGGAAGAAGAAGGCCGGCTGCCTTTCTTAGATATTCTAATAGAAAAGGAAACCTGACGGGTCTCTGGGAAATTCTGTGTACAGAAAACCTACGCACACAGACGTATACCTGAATCGCGCGTAACCATCACCATCCGGCACAGCGCAAGACGGTACTCAGCACGCTTGTACATAGGGCGCGAGCGATATGCGATTCGGACAGTCTACCCGATGAATTGAGTCATCTGCGTCAGACCTTTCGACGCAACGGGTACACTGATTATCAGATAAGACAGGCATTCCGAAGAGCCGACACGTAGTATCAACAACACCAAGAAAGAGCCACCTGATCGTCTCGCCTTCTTGCCGTACTCTGGCGCCACAACTTCCAAGATAGGACGGATTCTAGCAAAAAGTGGAATCAAGACCATTTTCCTGCCACCACCGAAGGTGAAGAACATCTTGCGCTCCCCCAAGGACGACCTTGTTTTGCGGACACCTGGGGTATATAGCATTAGTTGCGAGTGTGGAAAGAGCTACATTGGCCAGTCGGTGCGGTGTGTTCACCAACGTTGCCTAGAACATGCACGACACGTTCGTCTGGGGCAGAAAGAAAAGTCTGCGGTGGCGGAACACAGTCTAGAACATGGCCATGGTTTTGATTTCGAAAATACCAGAGTACTGGCGCATACTGGTAGCTTCTGGAATAGCATCCTTACAGAAGCAGTAGAAATTCGTCTCGCGTCTAACCTCGTCAACCGCGACAGCGGGTACCAGCTGAGTGAAGCCTGGACGCCAATCATCAATACTATACGTCGACAGCGCGACCGAGACGCATTACACGGCGCGTCCAGATCAACGGAAAGTTCGGTAGTAACATAAGCGAGCAATTTGTTGCTCTGGCATTAATGATCAGCTTATGGGTAAGTTTTTGCCTTCTGACTTTTCCTTCTACCGAACGATGAGTTACTACGAGGCAGGACCCCGGCTACCATTGGTTACAAATCTGACCAATCACGTGGCAGCATGGCTCAATATGAGGCCCGCAACGGATTCGTGTTGACCCATCAGTTGGACAAACAATTTATCGTGAAGGCTTTGTTTTCGGATATCTTCTTCGAACGAGCGGTGATTTTAAGCCCATCCGCTATATGTCATGTGAAAAAGGACATCAAATCTAGCCGTAAATCCTCCTTGGCATCGATTCAAGCCGCCGCCGCTCGCCGCTTCGCCATTATTTGCCCGTTCGTTTGGGCTGTGGTATTGAAGGATGTTGTCTCTCGACATTTCCTTCTCATCGTTTATGATAGTTCACTTCTTTTCTATTGGTGCGTCGTCTGGTTGGCTATTTTATTGGATCAGTGACAGTGGACGTTTATGGAAATCAATTTCTGTTGTATATGTACCTAGATTACTGATGAGTGGGTTGTTGTTTTTGTGTGCGGATCTGTAGAAGGTGGCTGCGCTTTCTTGAAACCTTTGCTGAATTGTTTGGAGACCTGTTGCTTCATGGAGGTCATGTGTTGGGAATCGTGATGGCAGATGTAGGGGCCGTTTGAGGGCTCTGTTTTGTATGACCTGCAGTTTATGGATATTTGTCCTTGAAGCATACCCCCACACTGGGCATGCGTATTCAATGACTGGTCTTATTAAGCTGCAGTAAATTTTTACTCCAGTCGCTGGCGCCAAAGAACCGTCTCGGTTTAATAGTGGATACAGCTGTTGAAGTCTCGCGCTGGCTTTTCTCTTTATTTCTTCTATGTGCGTGCGCCAAGTTAGTTTGGCATCTAACGTTACACCAAGATAGCGTGCGGTATTTTTCCATGGAATGGGCTGTCCCTGGAGCGTCACTTGCGGATGAACTGCGTTTCTCTTTCCTCGTCGGTGTGCTAGCATGATGGCCTGCGTCTTTTCTGGGTTGATGGCTATACGCCATCGTCTTGCCCAGGCCTCAATCTTATTCAGCGCTTGTTGCAGGTGATGTGTGGCGAGTTCCCTTTTTTTGCTGCTGGAGAAAACTGCCGTGTCGTCGGCGTACTGAGCTGTTTTGACACCTGCCGTTTCCGGGATATCCGATGTATACAGTGAGTATAACACCGGTCCCAGAACCGATCCTTGAGGCACTCCGGCGTTTGTTTTTCTTCTCGAGGAGAGAGCTGTCCCTACCCTCACCCTGAACGATCTTCCCCGCAGGTACGATTCTAGCAGCTGTACGTATGGCCCGGGGAAACCCAGCTCAAACAGCTTGCACAGCCCGGAGTGCCATACGGAATCGAAGGCCTTCGCTATGTCAAGAAGCACTAGTCCACAGAAGTTCCGGTGATTGAAAGCCTTAGTCGCCTCCTCGACCACTCGTAGGAGTTGGTGGGTGGTAGAGTGCTCCCGGCGAAACCCCATCTGATGGTTTGGGATGAGATTTCCTTCATCGATGATCTTCTTCATCCTTGTGAGCAGTATTCTTTCGAATATTTTACTAACCGATGGAAGCAGGCTAATAGGACGGTAGTGCTGGGAAAATACAGGGTCCTTGCCGGACTTGTGTATCCCAACGACTATTGCCTGTTTCCAGCATTTTGGGAAGGTCCTTGTTCTGAGAATAGTGTTGAAAACTTCAGCCAAGTATGAAAGAGCTTCCAACGGTAGGTGCTTTATGAGGATATTATTTATTCCATCTATTCCTGGTGCTTTATTGGGATGAAGTCTCTTGATGCAGTTTTTGATTTCTGAGACGTCAACTTCTGGGATGTGCTGTGCATCGTCGGTGGCGGCTGCCTCCTTGTAGGTTCTCAGTCTCCGCCTAATTTCAGTCACCTGTTCTTCGTCTATGTCTGTATCTAAGGTGGAGAAATGCTTCTCAAAGTTGTCTGCAAGAGCATCCGCCTTCTCCTGTGGGAGGTAGACTAGGCCCCTTTCTCCGTGGAGCGGAGGAAGTCTTTGCTTCCGCTTCGTAAGTCTCCTTGTCTGTATCCACAGGGAGTCCTCATTGGGCCGTATCATTGAAACTCTGGCCTCCCATTCCTTATTTCTATGTTCTGTGAGGGCTGCTTTTAATTCCTTTTGAAGTCTATTAAGCAGGCTTTTGGTGTTTCGATTCCTCGTTAGCTTCCACTCTTTCATGACCCGGTTCTTGTGTCGGATCATGGCCAGAAGCTGAGGTGGAAGCTGTTGCATTGCGTGGTTGTTGGTTCGTTTCGAAGGGATGGTGGCTCCCGATGCTTCCTTCACGGTTGTTTCAAAGAACTTCAGGCTCTCCTCCACATTTTCGTGATGTCTTGTTTCGAAGGCGTGGGCGATTATCTGTCGGTATCTGTCCCAGTTGGCGTGTTTGTAATCCGGAACAGTTTGCTGTTCAAGCTGCCATGGTCCTACCGCTATCTCGAAGAGTACAGGACAGTGATCGGACGACAGCCGGTTGATGGTGCTGGCTGCTAGGTATCCTGTGATGCCTCTACTGATGCAAATGTCCAAGACGTCGGGGACGTCTTCCATTCGCCGGGTAGTGAGTAGGCTCTTCGGGGGCAGTTACATTCATGTTTAGCCTATCAGCCAGTCTCCTTAGCCTGTCTTCCCGAACTGTTACACACTCGACTGTTCCAATCAGTGTGTTTACAGTTCAGATCACCACCTATGATCAGCCTGCCCCTTATGCTGGCCAGGTTGTTGATGTCTTCATCTTGTAACTGTGCTCGTGGTGGACGATAGGCTGATACAACAGTGATTTTTACATTCGCGGTGGCTACTTCGACTCCCACCACTTCAAGTTGGTTCATTGGCGGGAGAGGCACTTGGTTGTGTGGGATTCCCCGTTTAATATATATAGCGAACGCCACCGCCTGCTGTTGGTCGGTCATAGCGGGTAGCAGTGGTAATTTGGTATTGCTACTCGGATGCCTGGTTTTCAGATTGGTCTCAGACACCAAGCAGATGTCCACTCCTTGTTCATGTATAAACTGTCTGAACTTCAGTTGACTGGTTGTAGATACCATTTGCGTTCCACACACAAAACGTCCGATTCCATGTATATGAGGAGCTCTATCCATTATGTTTCTTGGGTAGTGCTGGTGGTTGCAGCTAGAGCTGACGTAACTGCTGCCTGTATGTTCATTGGCAAGCGATTTAGCATCTCTATGATGTTTAAGCATCATTTTCATCATGGTGTCCATCATTCCAGACAGTTTATCCATGAGACCATGCACCAGGCTATCAGCTGCTCCTTGTTTACTTGGCTGGTTGGAAGGGGCAGGTTGGGTGCCGACCGTTTCTGCTCGATCCGCAGTCAGGTTATTTTTCCTATCTGCCTTTGGTGTTTCGGCGTGGTTGGCGACCTGGTTTGCACAGGTTGTCCGCGCGTATGTGCTCCCATTCTCACCACTGATTGGGTGTTTCTTATTATTCTTCTCACGTTTGGGGTTCTGCTTTTTCTGAGTACTGACGTGGGTCCTTCTTTCTTGTTAATGTCATTTGGTTTCTTCTTCTTGCTGGCCAGCCGTTGGCGGGATCTCCTGTTGATTTCTCTCTTGCGGTTTCTTTCGGCGTTGGAGAATTTTGTCTTGTTCCGCGGCAGTCCTCTTTGTCGATCGCGGGCTTTCTTGTACGCCTGGCATCCTTTTGTAGCTTGCGACGTGGTTTCCACCGCAGTTTGGAGGCATTTCGCCGTGTCACGTCCTCTCTGCGCCGTACATTGGTTGGAAATCATGTTTACCAGCGCACTTGACACCAAACTGGTGGCATTTTGCAATTCATTGCCATGTGCCCGTAGAGCTGGCAATTGTAGCATTGAGGTGGTCCAGGTGATGAGCGGATTTTTCTGTAGTTACTTTGATGGTGGCATATTGTCTCTCAACTTGAAGATCTCTCTATTTTCTGTTGTGTCCGGCAAGACGGCGAGGAAAAGGGGCATTGCTACGTTGCTGCCCGGCCTCCTTAGTTGAGCTACTGTCTGGACGTTGAATCCTATCCCCTTTAGCTCCTCCTTCAGGTCCGCTGGCTGGAAGTGTTCTGGGTATTCCTCTGAAGACCACTTTCAGCAGGGGTAAGGCCCCAGTTGGAAATGTGTAGTATGGGGTGCTCTTTTGCTGCAGCATCTCGGTGACCGCTGAGTAGTCGGCCACCGTAGTAAAAGTAAACTTGATTTTGTCCCCTCCTGCAGACTTGGCTGCGAAGGGGTCCTTGACGACGGCTTCCACTTGGTCGTGCAGCGTCTTGAAATTTTCTTCGTATTGGACCACTATAGGTGGAATATGGGCCGATCTCTTAGCTGGCGGGGTTGGTGTTTCCTCAGTCTGCAGGGGCTGGAATGGATTGTTGGTTTCCATACAAGCTCCGGGTCCAGTGCGGGTGGCGGCTTTGCTGTGCGGCGGGGTGTTATAAATCCTTCCGCGTCTGGTTGCTGCGCTTTGCGTCCGTTTCCTCCGCTTGCGGCAGCAGTCGTCTGCTTGGGGGTATTTGCTTTTTTGAAGTTTGTCTGCGGTGGTGTATAAGGCGTCTGGAATGGGAATGTTGCGGCCGAGTACTCGGTCGTCCCCTTCTTCTTCTTGTTCGCTTTCTTCTCTTTGCTGGCTGTAGCACTGGAAAGTTGTTGTACGGGCACGCTGACTTTCGAACCACTTGCGCGTTGTTCGTTCCTCGGTGCTTTAGTTTCCCCGCTGTGATCGGAGAAGTTCTTCTCTTCGATGCGCGGGGGGTCTACTGATCCGTGGGCAGGCTGGTTCGTCGTGAGCGTTATCCTTACAATTCCGTCGGGGTCCACCCTCAAGTCCTGTGGGAACTGCCTGGTCGTCGTCAGTGTTGTTCCGTCCGCTTCCAAGTCCGGTAGGGATAGCCGGGTCGTCACCATTGCCGCAGCTCCCGCCGGCAAAAGTCGAGTGCGCTGGGGCACTCGACCCGCCTGGCGCGGAAGAGCGGCTAGCGTATTCCTTGTCGCACATCTACACGTTACGATGGTCAACTCGGAACTGTGATTCAAGCCGCCGCCCTCCGCCATTCACTGCCATTATTTTCTTGGCAGTATACTATGGAGTTCTTGTCTCTCGACATTTTCTCCATATTCATTTGATGGTGCATTACGTCACTTTGGGTGTGTCGTTTTGGTTGGCGTTATGTGATTAACTTTTTATTTTGACTTTTTAGTGTTGCCTGAGCAATGCTAACGGTCTTCTGTGCCGGCCGGTTGGAACTTCATATCGACCGAGCACGCTGACCAGTGGGTTGATGCTCGTCTCAGCTTTCCGATAGAACGCCGTAGCGAGTGCTCGGAAGCGGTCTTTAATGGTAGGTACGCCTGCCGCCACGTGCAGCGCCGCAGTCGGGAAGCGCGATGGCAGGTGTAGGGCGCGCTTCAGCGCCCTGTTCTGGATGACTTGAAGCCGGTTGACGTGCTTGTCCGCCGCGTAGCCCCACACTGGGCAGGCGTACTCAAGAAGTGGCCTGACCAGTGTGAGGTAGATCTTCACGCCCAGTGCAGGTGGAAGCGCACTGGTTCTGTTCAGCAGGGGGTAAAGATCATGCAGTCTTCCGCTGGCCCTCCTGCGTACTTCATTTATGTGTTGTTGCCACGTGAGCTTGGAGTCGAGTGTGACTCCAAGGTATTTTAACGTTGTCTTCCATGGAATGTCTACTCCGTGGAGTGTCAGTACTGGATCCGCGTGGTTCCTGTTCCTCGGACCGTATTTCCTTGTGATGACAATCGCCTGGGTCTTCGCGGCGTTTACTTCTATACGCCATCTGCGCGCCCAGGCCTCCGTCTGTTGGAGTATATCTTGTAGCCTTCTGGTGGCGATGGCTCTGCTACGGCTGCTGGTGACATAAGCTGTGTCATCAGCGTAGGTAGCCGTCTGCACTCGGACCGCCGTGGGAACGTCGGCCGTGTAGAGGGAGTAGAGTGTTGGACCCAGTACGGACCCCTGAGGGACTCCTGCCATGATGCGCCTTCTCGTAGAAGTTTTCCCGTCGACTCTGACGTGGAAGGTTCTTCCAAGTAGGTACGAACGGATCATCTTCACTAACGGCCCCGGGAAGCCTTGTTGGTACAGTTTAAGTAAGAGCCCTGTGTGCCACACCGAATCAAACGCTCTTGCGATGTCGAGCGACACGAGGGCACAGTATTCCTTGTGCAGGAAAGCTCGGGTCGCGGACTCCACGATGCGTAGCACCTGTTGTGACGTGGAGTGGCCACGCCGAAGCCGAACTGATGAGCGGGGAGGATGTATTCGCCTCGATGTAGGAGTTAATCCTTTTCAGGAGAAGCCGCTCGAAAATCTTACTGACGGACGGCAAGAGGCTGATCGGCCGATAGTGCTGTGGGAAGATGGGGTCTTTGCCGCTCTTGTGTACCGCCACGACTTCGGCGTGTTTCCACCGACGTGGGTATCTCTTCGTTAGCAGGATTCTGTTGAAAAGGTTCGCTAGGTACACCGAGGCCTCGGGCGGCAGGTACCTCAAGCACCGATTTGCAATCCCATCGTGGCCGGGTGCTTTGTCCAGCTGTAGCTTCGTCAAGCAACTGGCCACCTCCGCTGGGGAGATCGGTTCTATCTGCTCTTCACCATCATCAGCGTCGAGATATACTCGTAGACGGCGTCGAGCAGCACGCAGTTCCCGGTCATTTACATTCGCATTCAGATGGGCGGAAGTTCCGTTCGAAGCTGTCAGCCAGGGCATTGGCCTTGGCGGCTGGCTTGTAGACGAGCCCATTCACGCCGTGCAATGGTGGGATGCGCTGTCTTCTCTTTGTGAATTTGCGGGTCTGCTCCCACATGGTTCCATCGTCAGGTTTGAGCGAGGATACGCGGGCATCCCACTCCCGGTTCCGGTGCTCAACCAGTGCCGCTTTCAGTTCCTTCTGTAGCCTGTTTAGGAGTCTCCTAGTCACAGGATTTCTGGTGATCTTCCACTCCTTGCTGACACGGTTCTTGTGCCGGATAGCCGCGATTAGGTGTGGTGGAAGCCGTTGCGTAGGGACTAGTCTTCGATTGCGCAGAGGTGTGGATGCTGTCGTGGCGTCCTTGACTATTTCTTCGAAGACGCGCAGTGCCGTATCCACGTCTTCGACTTGCTGGTTGGCTAGAGCAGTAGAGACAAGTTGTCGGTAGCTTGCCCAGTCGGTGTTGCGGAAATCCAGGTGGTTTTCTTCTGTTTCCTGCCACGGTCCAACATCCACTGCGACTATCACCGGCGAATGGTCAGACGACATCCGGTTAATAGTGGTCGCGTCAATGAATCCAGTGAGGCCTTTGGTCACCGCTATGTCTATGACATCAGGCCGATAACCGCTGGCTGGGAAGTGTGTAGGCTCTTCTGGGCCCCACACACACATGTTGTGTCTGAGGGCCAGACGTCTCAATAAGTTGCCAGCTGGGTTCTTGATTCGACTGTTCCAATCGGGGTGTTTCGCATTGAAATCACCACCGATCAGAACCTTGCCCCTGATTGTCGCCAGCGCGGTGAGGTCGGCTTCCACCATCTGCCTGGTGGGGGGCCGGTATACTGCCACGACCATAAGTTTACCGGTAACAGTGGTAACCTCCACTCCGACGGCTTCTATTTGCTGCATTGGCGGTAGAATCACTTGGCAGTGCGGTATTCTCCGTTTGATGAAGACTGCAACTCCTCCCCCGGCGGTGAGGCGGTCTCGTCTGTAGCAGCAGTAGTTAGCTGCTGAAACACGGAGTCCCGGCTTGAGGTGGGATTCGCTGATGAGGCAGACATCTATATCCTGCTCCCTTCAGAAACTGCCGGAACTCAATCATCTGTGAATACATGCCATTGGCGTTCCATATGCAGAATTTGAGATTCCGTATGTGGGGTCCTCTATCCATTGTGGTTGTGGCATTTGCAAATGGAAGAGGCCGAAGCCGACGTCGCTGGGGCATGCATGCTGCTTGTCATGGTGTCGAGTCTCTGCATCAGGGTGACCATCATATTCATTATGGTATTCATCATGGTGATGAGTTGCTCCATGGTGTCTGCAGGTGCTTGTGCGGCCCGCTGCATCCTTCGCTGGATGGGATTTGGTCTGGCTGCTGGTTGCCGTGGTTCTTGTATAGCAGTCTCTGTTGGTTCCTGCAACCCCCCTGGGCTGTCTGGAGGATTTCCATTTGGTGGGACGCCAGAAGTAGCTGCAGCAAACGTACGGTTGTCTCTGCGGTTGTTGGTTATCTTCTTGGCAGGTTGCCTCTTGCCCGTTGCTGCTGGCCCAGGTGTAGCAAAAAGTGGAATCAAGACCATTTTCCTGCCACCACCGAAGGTGAAGAACATCTTGCGCTCCCCCAAGGATGACCTTGTTTTGCGGACACCTGGGGTATATAGCATTAGTTGCGAGTGTGGAAAGAGCTACATTGGCCAGACGGTGCGGTGTGTTCACCAACGTTGCCTGGAACATGCACGACACGTTCGTCTGGGGCAGAAAGAAAAGTCTGCGGTGGCGGAACACAGTCTAGAACATGGCCATGGTTTTGATTTCGAAAATACCAGAGTACTGGCGCATACTGGTAGCTTCTGGAATAGCATCCTTACAGAAGCAGTAGAAATTCGTCTCGCGTCTAACCTCGTCAACCGCGACAGCGGGTACCAGCTGAGTGAAGCCTGGACGCCAATCATCAATACTATACGTCGACAGCGCGACCGAGACGCATTACACGGCGCGTCCAGATCAACGGAAAGTTCGGTAGTAACATAAGCGAGCAATTTGTTGCTCTGGCATTAATGATCAGCTTATGGGTAAGTTTTTGCCTTCTGACTTTTCCTTCTACCGAACGATGAGTTACTACGAGGCAGGACCCCGGCTACCATTGGTTACAAATCTGACCAATCACGTGGCAGCATGGCTCAATATGAGGCCCGCAACGGATTCGTGTTGACCCATCAGTTGGACAAACAATTTATCGTGAAGGCTTTGTTTTCGGATATCTTCTTCGAACGAGCGGTGATTTTAAGCCCATCCGCTATATGTCATGTGAAAAAGGACATCAAATCTAGCCGTAACTCCTCCTTGGCATCGATTCAAGCCGCATCGAGATTTGACCCCTGCTACGACTGGTTCCACAGCCGACCAATCAGAGGTTAGCAGCGGGAATCTGGTCCAGCTCAGCAGCTTCGCATGTCCTGACCTCACTTCACCGGAAGATGGCGCCAACGATTCAGAGTGCCGAAATATTGTGTGACTATTATAACACTTCTATAACTCGGCTAGTCACCCGAGAGCATTACTTGTATTGTCAACGCCGAGAAAGACTTCGTAATTATATATTTTACCTCTACGGGGAGGATATTTATTGTAAAGTCAAGCAGCTGGAGAAGTTACGCAAGAGAAAATCCAGACTTCTCAGCGCGCTCGCCTTTCTTCAGCGCTGCAGGGACCAGGACATCGTCCCACGGTTTGCTGAGATTCGGCACCCGATTGACTCTTTCGCAGCGAAGAAAATTCTGCGGCGGGCCAGCTTGGCTCTAGTGCGGGAAAGGATACGGTATACCAGGCGTGAACTAGACTCCGTGTCTAAATCACTTTTTGCCGTCCATCTGTTTCTATCAAACCACATGCACCGTGACGCCTGGGACTGGATAGACAGTTGTACTGTGGCTGGAAGTTGCAAGGTTCAATACAGCGCAACGGCACGTCAATGCGGCAAGTTCTCTCGGCTCGCCCGATGTTCCAAGCCACTCTCAGAGCCAGACAGGAGTACAGTCATCAATCTGAGCGGTGAGGTAATGGACTCTGACACCATATCGGTTTCTATCTAAAGGACTAAATTTTGCTCCAGTACCGAAGTCCATACCGTATAGAGAGATTCTTACCGGCGTTGAACAGGCCGTCCGTGGTTTGCCTATGGAGGCTGCAGAAGAAATGAGGCGTGAAACCTGCCGTATTTTATGCAAATCAAAGTCGCCACGGCCCAACATCACAGCTGCCGAGAGGAGATCACTTCGGGCATTGCGGATAAACACAGGCATTATTGTCTTACCGGCAGACAAAGGTAACGCTTCTGTAGTGCTTACTATGGAAGATTATCGTCGAAAGGTGGAAGAACTCCTGAAAGACACATCCTATCGCAAGATTGCACGGGATCCTACCAACGCCGTGGTGAGAAAAACGACAGCTCTTCTTAAGAACTCCGGGCTGCCAGAAGACACAGTTAAACAACTACTACCCCGGGCTGCTGTTCCTCCAAGGCTCTATGGACTCCCCAAGATCCATAAAGAGGGTACCCCATTGCGGCCAATAGTAAGTACCATCAGATCAGCTACATATTTGCTTGCCCGATATCTAACTGGGCTACTGACACCATTAGTAGGTAAAGGTCCTCATCACGTGACCAAATCTGCAAGATTTATAGACGTTATCAAAGAACTCCATCTGCAGCAACAGGATTTATTAGTGAGTTTCGATGTGGTGTCACTGTTCACTAGGGTCCCTCTCACTGACACTCTGTGTCTACTGGAACAGCATTTTGAGCCTGCCATATTGGAGTTATTCCGGCACACACTCCAATCCTCGTATTTCTTGTATGACGGGGAGTATTACGAACAGGTTGATGGAGTGGCCATGGGCAGTCCTTTATCGCCAGTTATTGCTGATTTCTTCATGGTGAACTTTGAAGACAAGGCACTAGCAAGCGCTCCTATGAAGCCCACCGCTTTCTTCCGATACGTAGATGATACCTTTGTGGTCTGGCAACACGGCAGAGACAACCTTGAAGCCTTTCTCCATCATCTTAACAGCAGAAACGAAAACATCAAGTTTACGATGGAGGTGGAAGAAGAAGGCCGGCTGCCTTTCTTAGATATTCTAATAGAAAGGAAACCTGACGGGTCTCTGGGACATTCTGTGTACAGAAAACCTACGCACACAGACCTATACCTGAACGCGCGTAGCCATCACCATCCGGCACAGCGCAAGACGGTACTCAGCACGCTTGTACATAGGGCGCGAGCGATATGCGATTCGGACAGTCTACCCGATGAATTGAGTCATCTGCGTCAGACCTTTCGACGCAACGGGTACACTGATTATCAGATAAGACAGGCATTCCGAGAGCCGACACGTAGTATCAACAACACCAAGAAAGAGCCACCTGATCGTCTCGCCTTCTTGCCGTACTCTGGCGCCACAACGTCCAAGATAGGACGGATTCTAGCAAAAAGTGGAATCAAGACCATTTTCCTGCCACCACCGAAGGTGAAGAACATCTTGCGCTCCCCCAAGGATGACCTTGTTTTGCGGACACCTGGGGTATATAGCATTAGTTGCGAGTGTGGAAAGAGCTACATTGGCCAGACGGTGCGGTGTGTTCACCAACGTTGCCTGGAACATGCACGACACGTTCGTCTGGGGCAGAAAGAAAAGTCTGCGGTGGCGGAACACAGTCTAGAACATGGCCATGGTTTTGATTTCGAAAATACCAGAGTACTGGCGCATACTGGTAGCTTCTGGAATAGCATCCTTACAGAAGCAGTAGAAATTCGTCTCGCGTCTAACCTCGTCAACCGCGACAGCGGGTACCAGCTGAGTGAAGCCTGGACGCCAATCATCAATACTATACGTCGACAGCGCGACCGAGACGCATTACACGGCGCGTCCAGATCAACGGAAAGTTCGGTAGTAACATAA
Source organism: Vandiemenella viatica (assembly GCA_031002005.1). Taxonomy (NCBI): domain Eukaryota; kingdom Metazoa; phylum Arthropoda; class Insecta; order Orthoptera; family Morabidae; genus Vandiemenella; species Vandiemenella viatica. Next base: position 40,275 of record JARYHS010006746.1, read on the forward strand.
GCGAGCAATTTGTTGCTCTGGCATTAATGATCAGCTTATGGGTAAGTTTTTGCCTTCTGACTTTTCCTTCTACCGAACGATGAGTTACTACGAGGCAGGACCCCGGCTACCATTGGTTACAAATCTGACCAATCACGTGGCAGCATGGCTCAATATGAGGCCCGCAACGGATTCGTGTTGACCCATCAGTTGGACAAACAATTTATCATTCGGTTGCCAGCAGCCAGCGAGGACGGTCGCATAGTCTCCAGTTATACGTCGTTTTGCCGGGCCTCATATTGAGCCGTGTCTCCGAGATGGGACGCAAGCACAAGAGGCAAACTGCTAGTCAGTCGGCAAACAGTCAGGAAGACGCAGAGCCTGCGACCAACGCCGGAGAGGAGGAATCCAACGCGATGGACACCTCCTTCCTCCCTGCTGACGGGGAGGGGCCCACTCCGCCACTTATGGTAATCACCACGGAATGCGTCCAACTACTGGGCCGCCTGCAGCGGGTCGCAACGATGCCGCTGTTCGCAAGCCCTCAAGCAAACGGACTGCTCATCCATGCCAACTGCCTTCCAGACTGGGAGAATATCGTCGATCTGCTGTACGAGGAAGAAGCCTTGTTCATGGCAAGTCTCCCTAAGGACGACCTTCCTGAACTGGATATCAAGAAGAAATCCACCGCCAGCCAGACCACGAGACCTGCCAGAAAGCCGCGGGCACCTGAAACAGCTCAATGTTTCAAATGCCAGGGGTTCGCCCATTACGCCAACCAATGCACTGCAAGACAGAAGTGCGTTCGGTGCGGCGACGAACATCAGGCCTCGGCATGTCCAAGGCCGAGAGATGATCCTATCTGCTGCAACTGCGGGGGCCCTCACGCGGCGTGCCACCGCGCTTGCCCCAGCCGCAAGCGGCTGCAGCAACAGGAAGAGAAGAAAAAGAAGAAGAAGAGCCACCAGTCGGAGTCCTGCCCAGAGAACAAAAAAGCAAATTGTCAGACCGACAAGCCCGCTGCCAAGGCCAGCGGGTACAACAGGGCCAAGGACCATCCGCGAGAACGGGCTCCACTGCCGCGACCCCCCCCAGCCAACCCGTCCCGCTGTCCCCACAGATGCTGTGGACACGGTGCTGACGGGGCTGGATGGGGGCCACAGCTTCTGAGGGTCGTCGAGTTGCTCACGCAACTCGTCGGCCGCACCACCTGCTCGGCCGCTATACCCTAGCTGCCGACAGCTCGTGACATCTACAAGAAGCCACCGCGAGGATAACATCAACCGTGAAGACCAACACAATCATCTGAGGGAGGAGTAAATGTCGAAAGACAATAAACTCCAACGAAGCTGCCATATGAAGCTATGGCAGTAACTGGCTGTTCTGTGTGAAACAATTTATCGTGAAGGCTTTGTTTTCGGATATCTTCTTCGAACGAGCGGTGATTTTAAGCCCATCCGCTATATGTCATGTGAAAAAGGACATCAAATCTAGCCGTAACACCTCCTTGGCATCGATTCAAGCAGCCACGCCAATTTACTGCCTATTAATATCTGGCAGAGGGTTTCGGAGGCTTTGTCGTTAGACATTTCCTCCAAGTTTGTTGGGTGAGTCATATCCTGGCTGTAGGTGTATCATCAGTTTTGGCGTTCTTACTTGTCTGTCATATCATTCTGAGTGACTAATGGTTCATAACGAGTGCCATGGGTCCGGCATGTGGTCCTAGGCCAGTTGGATAGTTCCCCAGCTCTTTAATTAGGGGGTTAGCAGAGTTTTGAGCAAGTTTGTAGAACTTGACAGCGATCTCTTTGAATCTATTCCTTAGTGTTTGGAGACCTGTAGCTTCATGTGTGGCGTTAGTAGGGAACCTGCTATCTACGTGCAGGGCTCTCTTTAATGCTCGATTTTGCACAACCTGTAAGCGGTGCATATGAGAGTTGGCAGCATAACCCCATACAGGGCAGGCATATTCAAGTATTGGTCTGATCAGGGAGCAGTAAATCCGCACGCCCGTGGACGCAGGTAGCTTGCTGTCCTTATTGATCAGCGGGTAGAGTGTTTGTAGCCTTGCGCTGGCACGTTTACGCAGGTCCTCTATATGGGCTCTCCACGTGAGTCTTGAGTCCAGAGTAACTCCCAGATATCGTACAGTTTTGGACCAAGGTATCAAATTATTGTTGAGTTTCAACTGAGGGTCCGGCTGCGGTCGCAGGCGTGGCCCTCTTCTTCTAGTTAACATGATGGCCTGGGTTTTAGCAGGGTTGATCTCAATTCTCCAACGCCTAGCCCAGGCCTCAGTTTTCTGTAATACATTTTGTAGGCGATGGGTGACGATGGCCTTACTGCGGCTGCTGGTGAAGAAGGCGGTGTCATCTGCGTAGGTTGCTGTGCTAACGTTTTCTTGGGTGGGCACGTTGGCAGTATACAGGCAGTACAGCAAGGGGCCGAGGACCGATCCTTGGGGTACGCCAGCCATTATTCTGCGTCGGGTTGATGTGACCTTGTCGACTCTTACGCTGAATGTACGTTCCTCTAGGTACGACTTTATCAGCTTAATTAATTTGCCGGGAAACCCTTGCTCATATAGTCTCAGCAGGAGGCCAGCGTGCCAAACAGAGTCAAAGGCTCGGGAAATATCAAGTAGGACCATACCACAGTATTGTTTAAAATTGAACGCTCGAGTGGCAGTCTCAACCACCCTCATCAGCTGTTGTGTGGTCGAATGTCCACGGCGAAACCCTAGCTGGTGGTTGGGTAGAATTCCCTGCTGTTCGATGTGGCGATTTAATCGTTTCAGGAGCAGGCGCTCGAACACCTTGCTTACTGAGGGGAGCAGACTGATGGGTCGGTAGCTTTGTGGCAGCGATGGATTTTTCCCAGCCTTATGGATCGCTGCGATTACTGCGTGCTTCCAGCTTGATGGGTATGTCTGTGTTAGGATGATGTTATTGAAGAGGGCAGCGAGGTAGTCCTCAGCTGCCGGCGGCAGATTACGCAGACAGATGTTGCCAATCCTATCCAATCCCGGCGCCTTCTTAGGATGGAGGGTGGCCAAACAGCTGTGCACCTCTTGAGGCGTGATTGGCTCGATGTCATGTTCGTCGTCGTCCGCGGCTTCTAGAAAGACATTGAGTCGCCTGTTGACTTCCTCTAGACGGTTGGCATCACCAGGGGCTGGATGAAAATTACTTTCAAATACATCCGCCAAGGCATTTGCCTTGTCTTCGGGACGATAAAGAAGTCCGTGATTTCCTAGTAATGGTGGAATTCTGTGGCGTTTTTTAGTAAGCCTGCGAGTCTGGGTATATAACGTGCCATCCTCAGGTCGTAACATGGATAACCGGGCGTTCCATTCTCGGTTTCTGTGGTCGTTTAGTGAGGCCTTCAATTCCTTCTGGAGGCGATTCAAGAGTTTCCTGGTAGCTGGATTCTTAGTAAGCCTCCACTCCTTCGCGACTCGGTTTTTGTGCCGGATCGCTGCTAGCAGGTGAGGAGGGAGTTTTGTCGATAGTTCAGGGCTGTTCCTTAGTATCGTAGTGTTGGTGATGGCATTCATTACCGCACTTTCAAATACTTCGAGGACAGTGTCCGGGTTATCGTCTGCTGGGATGTCTTCGAGAGCATCGGCTATAATTTGTCGGTATCTCCTCCAGTCTGTAGCTTTGAAGTCGTAGCTTGGAGTATCATCAAGCTGTAGGGTACCTGTTCCCACCTCGAAGATGACCGGGAGGTGGTCAGAGGACAGGGTGTCTACTGTGGAGGCCGCAATGAAACCAGGAATATTCTTTGAGACGAGGACGTCGAGGATGTCTGGTCTACCAGCATGGTAAGGGTAATGGGTGGGCTCCTCGGGGGCCCACACACACATGTTGTGTCTATTGACAACTCTTCTTAGAATTTTGCCCGCCTGGTTGGGTCTGTTACAATGCCAGTCAGCATGCTTAGCATTTAGGTCTCCCCCTATAAGAAGTTTGCCATTCAAGCCGCATCGAGATTTGACCCCTGCTACGACTGGTTCCACAGCCGACCAATCAGAGGTTAGCAGCGGGAATCTGGTCCAGCTCAGCAGCTTCGCATGTTCCTGACCTCACTTCAGGCTGCTGGCAAATTCCTTTTACAAATGCTCTCAGAAGTCAAGAAATCAAATGGTCAAAAATATCGGCCAGTACGACATTTCAGCTGATCGACATAAAAGGCCATTGAGTTTAATAAACTAATGCACCAAAAAAATAAAGACCCACCAACTCAGAAGAACTGACCAACCTTATTAATTGGAGAAAATATCCTAGGATAATAACTCCCAAAAACACTGCCAATTGACGAAATGGCAGAGATTGGTGGCTGTGTGTGTGTCACTTCACCGGAAGATGGCGCCAACGATTCAGAGTGCCGAAATATTGTGCGACTATTATAACACTTCTATAACTCGGCTAGTCACCCGAGAGCATTACTTGTATTGTCAACGCCGAGAAAGACTTCGTAATTATATATTTTACCTCTACGGGGAGGATATTTATTGTAAAGTCAAGCAGCTGGAGAAGTTACGCAAGAGAAAATCCAGACTTCTCAGCGCGCTCGCCTTTCTTCAGCGCTGCAGGGACCAGGACATCGTCCCACGGTTTGCTGAGATTCGGCACCCGATTGACTCTTTCGCAGCGAAGAAAATTCTGCGGCGGGCCAGCTTGGCTCTAGTGCGGGAAAGGATACGGTATACCAGGCGTGAACTAGACTCCGTGTCTAAATCACTTTTTGCCGTCCATCTGTTTCTATCAAACCATATGCACCGTGACGCCTGGGACTGGTTAGACAGTTGTACTGTGGCTGGAAGTTGCAAGGTTCAATACAGCGCAACGGCACGTCAATGCGGCAAGTTCTCTCGGCTCGCCCGATGTTCCAAGCCACTCTCAGAGCCAGACAGGAGTACAGTCATCAATCTGAGCGGTGAGGTAATGGACTCTGACACCATATCGGTGCTATCTAAAGGACTAAATTTTGCTCCAGTACCGAAGTCCAGTACCGTATAGAGAGATTCTTACCGGCGTTGAACAGGCCGTCCGTGGTTTGCCTATGGAGGCTGCAGAAGAAATGAGGCGTGAAACCTGCCGTATTTTATGCAAATCAAAGTCGCCACGGCCCAACATCACAGCTGCCGAGAGGAGATCACTTCGGGCATTGCGGAAAAACACAGGCATTATTGTCTTACCGGCAGACAAAGGTAACGCTTCTGTAGTGCTTACTATGGAAGATTATCGTCGAAAGGTGGAAGAACTCCTGAAAGACACATCCTATCGCAAGATTGCACGGGATCCTACCAACGCCGTGGTGAGAAAAACGACAGCTCTTCTTAAGAACTCAGGGCTGCCAGAAGACACAGTTAAACAACTACTACCCCGGGCTGCTGTTCCTCCAAGGCTCTATGGACTCCCCAAGATCCATAAAGAGGGTACCCCATTGCGGCCAATAGTAAGTACCATCAGATCAGCTACATATTTGCTTGCCCGATATCTAACTGGGCTACTGACACCATTAGTGGGTAAAGGTCCTCATCACGTGACCAACTCTGCAAGATTTATAGACGTTATCAAAGAACTCCATCTGCAGCAACAGGATTTATTAGTGAGTTTCGATGTGGTGTCACTGTTCACTAGGGTCCCTCTCACTGACACTCTGTGTCTACTGGAACAGCATTTTGAGCCTGCCATATTGGAGTTATTCCGGCACACACTCCAATCCTCGTATTTCTTGTATGACGGGGAGTATTACGAACAGGTTGATGGAGTGGCCATGGGCAGTCCTTTATCGCCAGTTATTGCTGATTTCTTCATGGAGAACTTTGAAGACAAGGCACTAGCAAGCGCTCCTATGAAGCCCACCGCTTTCTTCCGATACGTAGATGATACCTTTGTGGTCTGGCAACACGGCAGAGACAACCTTGAAGCCTTTCTCCATCATCTTAACAGCAGAAACGAAAACATCAAGTTTACGATGGAGGTGGAAGAAGAAGGCCGGCTGCCTTTCTTAGATATTCTAATAGAAAGGAAACCTGACGGGTCTCTGGGACATTCTGTGTACAGAAAACCTACGCACACAGACCTATACCTGAACGCGCGTAGCCATCACCATCCGGCACAGCGCAAGACGGTACTCAGCACGCTTGTACATAGGGCGCGAGCGATATGCGATTCGGACAGTCTACCCGATGAATTGAGTCATCTGCGTCAGACCTTTCGACGCAACGGGTACACTGATTATCAGATAAGACAGGCATTCCGAGAGCCGACACGTAGTATCAACAACACCAAGAAAGAGCCACCTGATCGTCTCGCCTTCTTGCCGTACTCTGGCGCCACAACGTCCAAGATAGGACGGATTCTAGCAAAAAGTGGAATCAAGACCATTTTCCTGCCACCACCGAAGGTGAAGAACATCTTGCGCTCCCCCAAGGATGACCTTGTTTTGCGGACACCTGGGGTATATAGCATTAGTTGCGAGTGTGGAAAGAGCTACATTGGGCCAGACGGTGCGGTGTGTTCACCAACGTTGCCTGGAACATGCACGACACGTTCGTCTGGGGCAGAAAGAAAAGTCTGCGGTGGCGGAACACAGTCTAGAACATGGCCATGGTTTTGATTTCGAAAATACCAGAGTACTGGCGCATACTGGTAGCTTCTGGAATAGCATCCTTACAGAAGCAGTAGAAATTCGTCTCGCGTCTAACCTCGTCAACCGCGACAGCGGGTACCAGCTGAGTGAAGCCTGGACGCCAATCATCAATACTATACGTCGACAGCGCGACCGAGACGCATTACACGGCGCGTCCAGATCAACGGAAAGTTCGGTAGTAACATAAGCGAGCAATTTGTTGCTCTGGCATTAATGATCAGCTTATGGGTAAGTTTTTGCCTTCTGACTTTTCCTTCTACCGAACGATGAGTTACTACGAGGCAGGACCCCGGCTACCATTGGTTACAAATCTGACCAATCACGTGGCAGCATGGCTCAATATGAGGCCCGCAACGGATTCGTGTTGACCCATCAGTTGGACAAACAATTTATCGTGAAGGCTTTGTTTTCGGATATCTTCTTCGAACGAGCGGTGATTTTAAGCCCATCCGCTATATGTCATGTGAAAAAGGACATCAAATCTAGCCGTAACTCCTCCTTGGCATCGATTCAAGCCGCATCGAGATTTGACCCCTGCTACGACTGGTTCCACAGCCGACCAATCAGAGGTTAGCAGCGGGAATCTGGTCCAGCTCAGCAGCTTCGCATGTTCCTGACCTCACTTCACCGGAAGATGGCGCCAACGATTCAGAGTGCCGAAATATTGTGTGACTATTATAACACTTCTATAACTCGGCTAGTCACCCGAGAGCATTACTTGTATTGTCAACGCCGAGAAAGACTTCGTAATTATATATTTTACCTCTACGGGGAGGATATTTATTGTAAAGTCAAGCAGCTGGAGAAGTTACGCAAGAGAAAATCCAGACTTCTCAGCGCGCTCGCCTTTCTTCAGCGCTGCAGGGACCAGGACATCGTCCCACGGTTTGCTGAGATTCGGCACCCGATTGACTCTTTCGCAGCGAAGAAAATTCTGCGGCGGGCCAGCTTGGCTCTAGTGCGGGAAAGGATACGGTATACCAGGCGTGAACTAGACTCCGTGTCTAAATCACTTTTTGCCGTCCATCTGTTTCTATCAAACCACATGCACCGTGACGCCTGGGACTGGATAGACAGTTGTACTGTGGCTGGAAGTTGCAAGGTTCAATACAGCGCAACGGCACGTCAATGCGGCAAGTTCTCTCGGCTCGCCCGATGTTCCAAGCCACTCTCAGAGCCAGACAGGAGTACAGTCATCAATCTGAGCGGTGAGGTAATGGACTCTGACACCATATCGGTGCTATCTAAAGGACTAAATTTTGCTCCAGTACCGAAGTCCATACCGTATAGAGAGATTCTTACCGGCGTTGAACAGGCCGTCCGTGGTTTGCCTATGGAGGCTGCAGAAGAAATGAGGCGTGAAACCTGCCGTATTTTATGCAAATCAAAGTCGCCACGGCCCAACATCACAGCTGCCGAGAGGAGATCACTTCGGGCATTGCGGAAAAACACAGGCATTATTGTCTTACCGGCAGACAAAGGTAACGCTTCTGTAGTGCTTACTATGGAAGATTATCGTCGAAAGGTGGAAGAACTCCTGAAAGACACATCCTATCGCAAGATTGCACGGGATCCTACCAACGCCGTGGTGAGAAAAACGACAGCTCTTCTTAAGAACTCAGGGCTGCCAGAAGACACAGTTAAACAACTACTACCCCGGGCTGCTGTTCCTCCAAGGCTCTATGGACTCCCCAAGATCCATAAAGAGGGTACCCCATTGCGGCCAATAGTAAGTACCATCAGATCAGCTACATATTTGCTTGCCCGATATCTAACTGGGCTACTGACACCATTAGTGGGTAAAGGTCCTCATCACGTGACCAACTCTGCAAGATTTATAGACGTTATCAAAGAACTCCATCTGCAGCAACAGGATTTATTAGTGAGTTTCGATGTGGTGTCACTGTTCACTAGGGTCCCTCTCACTGACACTCTGTGTCTACTGGAACAGCATTTTGAGCCTGCCATATTGGAGTTATTCCGGCACACACTCCAATCCTCGTATTTCTTGTATGACGGGGAGTATTACGAACAGGTTGATGGAGTGGCCATGGGCAGTCCTTTATCGCCAGTTATTGCTGATTTCTTCATGGAGAACTTTGAAGACAAGGCACTAGCAAGCGCTCCTATGAAGCCCACCGCTTTCTTCCGATACGTAGATGATACCTTTGTGGTCTGGCAACACGGCAGAGACAACCTTGAAGCCTTTCTCCATCATCTTAACAGCAGAAACGAAAACATCAAGTTTACGATGGAGGTGGAAGAAGAAGGCCGGCTGCCTTTCTTAGATATTCTAATAGAAAGGAAACCTGACGGGTCTCTGGGACATTCTGTGTACAGAAAACCTACGCACACAGACCTATACCTGAACGCGCGTAGCCATCACCATCCGGCACAGCGCAAGACGGTACTCAGCACGCTTGTACATAGGGCGCGAGCGATATGCGATTCGGACAGTCTACCCGATGAATTGAGTCATCTGCGTCAGACCTTTCGACGCAACGGGTACACTGATTATCAGATAAGACAGGCATTCCGAGAGCCGACACGTAGTATCAACAACACCAAGAAAGAGCCACCTGATCGTCTCGCCTTCTTGCCGTACTCTGGCGCCACAACGTCCAAGATAGGACGGATTCTAGCAAAAAGTGGAATCAAGACCATTTTCCTGCCACCACCGAAGGTGAAGAACATCTTGCGCTCCCCCAAGGATGACCTTGTTTTGCGGACACCTGGGGTATATAGCATTAGTTGCGAGTGTGGAAAGAGCTACATTGGCCAGACGGTGCGGTGTGTTCACCAACGTTGCCTGGAACATGCACGACACGTTCGTCTGGGGCAGAAAGAAAAGTCTGCGGTGGCGGAACACAGTCTAGAACATGGCCATGGTTTTGATTTCGAAAATACCAGAGTACTGGCGCATACTGGTAGCTTCTGGAATAGCATCCTTACAGAAGCAGTAGAAATTCGTCTCGCGTCTAACCTCGTCAACCGCGACAGCGGGTACCAGCTGAGTGAAGCCTGGACGCCAATCATCAATACTATACGTCGACAGCGCGACCGAGACGCATTACACGGCGCGTCCAGATCAACGGAAAGTTCGGTAGTAACATAAGCGAGCAATTTGTTGCTCTGGCATTAATGATCAGCTTATGGGTAAGTTTTTGCCTTCTGACTTTTCCTTCTACCGAACGATGAGTTACTACGAGGCAGGACCCCGGCTACCATTGGTTACAAATCTGACCAATCACGTGGCAGCATGGCTCAATATGAGGCCCGCAACGGATTCGTGTTGACCCATCAGTTGGACAAACAATTTATCGTGAAGGCTTTGTTTTCGGATATCTTCTTCGAACGAGCGGTGATTTTAAGCCCATCCGCTATATGTCATGTGAAAAAGGACATCAAATCTAGCCGTAACTCCTCCTTGGCATCGATTCAAGCCGCATCGAGATTTGACCCCTGCTACGACTGGTTCCACAGCCGACCAATCAGAGGTTAGCAGCGGGAATCTGGTCCAGCTCAGCAGCTTCGCATGTTCCTGACCTCACTTCACCGGAAGATGGCGCCAACGATTCAGAGTGCCGAAATATTGTGTGACTATTATAACACTTCTATAACTCGGCTAGTCACCCGAGAGCATTACTTGTATTGTCAACGCCGAGAAAGACTTCGTAATTATATATTTTACCTCTACGGGGAGGATATTTATTGTAAAGTCAAGCAGCTGGAGAAGTTACGCAAGAGAAAATCCAGACTTCTCAGCGCGCTCGCCTTTCTTCAGCGCTGCAGGGACCAGGACATCGTCCCACGGTTTGCTGAGATTCGGCACCCGATTGACTCTTTCGCAGCGAAGAAAATTCTGCGGCGGGCCAGCTTGGCTCTAGTGCGGGAAAGGATACGGTATACCAGGCGTGAACTAGACTCCGTGTCTAAATCACTTTTTGCCGTCCATCTGTTTCTATCAAACCACATGCACCGTGACGCCTGGGACTGGATAGACAGTTGTACTGTGGCTGGAAGTTGCAAGGTTCAATACAGCGCAACGGCACGTCAATGCGGCAAGTTCTCTCGGCTCGCCCGATGTTCCAAGCCACTCTCAGAGCCAGACAGGAGTACAGTCATCAATCTGAGCGGTGAGGTAATGGACTCTGACACCATATCGGTGCTATCTAAAGGACTAAATTTTGCTCCAGTACCGAAGTCCATACCGTATAGAGAGATTCTTACCGGCGTTGAACAGGCCGTCCGTGGTTTGCCTATGGAGGCTGCAGAAGAAATGAGGCGTGAAACCTGCCGTATTTTATGCAAATCAAAGTCGCCACGGCCCAACATCACAGCTGCCGAGAGGAGATCACTTCGGGCATTGCGGAAAAACACAGGCATTATTGTCTTACCGGCAGACAAAGGTAACGCTTCTGTAGTGCTTACTATGGAAGATTATCGTCGAAAGGTGGAAGAACTCCTGAAAGACACATCCTATCGCAAGATTGCACGGGATCCTACCAACGCCGTGGTGAGAAAAACGACAGCTCTTCTTAAGAACTCAGGGCTGCCAGAAGACACAGTTAAACAACTACTACCCCGGGCTGCTGTTCCTCCAAGGCTCTATGGACTCCCCAAGATCCATAAAGAGGGTACCCCATTGCGGCCAATAGTAAGTACCATCAGATCAGCTACATATTTGCTTGCCCGATATCTAACTGGGCTACTGACACCATTAGTGGGTAAAGGTCCTCATCACGTGACCAACTCTGCAAGATTTATAGACGTTATCAAAGAACTCCATCTGCAGCAACAGGATTTATTAGTGAGTTTCGATGTGGTGTCACTGTTCACTAGGGTCCCTCTCACTTGACACTCTGTGTCTACTGGAACAGCATTTTGAGCCTGCCATATTGGAGTTATTCCGGCACACACTCCAATCCTCGTATTTCTTGTATGACGGGGAGTATTACGAACAGGTTGATGGAGTGGCCATGGGCAGTCCTTTATCGCCAGTTATTGCTGATTTCTTCATGGAGAACTTTGAAGACAAGGCACTAGCAAGCGCTCCTATGAAGCCCACCGCTTTCTTCCGATACGTAGATGATACCTTTGTGGTCTGGCAACACGGCAGAGACAACCTTGAAGCCTTTCTCCATCATCTTAACAGCAGAAACGAAAACATCAAGTTTACGATGGAGGTGGAAGAAGAAGGCCGGCTGCCTTTCTTAGATATTCTAATAGAAAGGAAACCTGACGGGTCTCTGGGACATTCTGTGTACAGAAAACCTACGCACACAGACCTATACCTGAACGCGCGTAGCCATCACCATCCGGCACAGCGCAAGACGGTACTCAGCACGCTTGTACATAGGGCGCGAGCGATATGCGATTCGGACAGTCTACCCGATGAATTGAGTCATCTGCGTCAGACCTTTCGACGCAACGGGTACACTGATTATCAGATAAGACAGGCATTCCGAGAGCCGACACGTAGTATCAACAACACCAAGAAAGAGCCACCTGATCGTCTCGCCTTCTTGCCGTACTCTGGCGCCACAACTTCCAAGATAGGACGGATTCCTAGCAAAAAGTGGAATCAAGACCATTTTCCTGCCACCACCGAAGGTGAAGAACATCTTGCGCTCCCCCAAGGACGACCTTGTTTTGCGGACACCTGGGGTATATACCATTAGTTGCGAGTGTGGAAAGAGCTACATTGGCCAGACGGTGCGGTGTGTTCACCAACGTTGCCTGGAACATGCACGACACGTTCGTCTGGGGCAGAAAGAAAAGTCTGCGGTGGCGGAACACAGTCTAGAACATGGCCATGGTTTTGATTTCGAAAATACCAGAGTACTGGCGCATACTGGTAGCTTCTGGAATAGCATCCTTACAGAAGCAGTAGAAATTCGTCTCGCGTCTAACCTCGTCAACCGCGACAGCGGGTACCAGCTGAGTGAAGCCTGGACGCCAATCATCAATACTATACGTCGACAGCGCGACCGAGACGCATTACACGGCGCGTCCAGATCAACGGAAAGTTCGGTAGTAACATAAGCGAGCAATTTGTTGCTCTGGCATTAATGATCAGCTTATGGGTAAGTTTTTGCCTTCTGACTTTTCCTTCTACCGAACGATGAGTTACTACGAGGCAGGACCCCGGCTACCATTGGTTACAAATCTGACGAATCACGTGGCAGCATGGCTCAATATGAGGCCCGCAACGGATTCGTGTTGACCCATCAGTTGGACAAACAATTTATCGTGAAGGCTTTGTTTTCGGATATCTTCTTCGAACGAGCGGTGATTTTAAGCCCATCCGCTATATGTCATGTGAAAAAGGACATCAAATCTAGCCGTTACTCCTCCTTGGCATCGATTCAAGCCGCATCGAGATTTGACCCCTGCTACGACTGGTTCCACAGCCGATCAATCAGAGGTTAGCAGCGGGAATCTGGTCCAGCTCAGCAGCTTCGCATGTTCCTGACCTCACTTCACCGGAAGATGGCCGAGTTGACCATCGTAACGTGTAGATGTGCGACAAGGAATACGCTAGCCGCTCTTCCGCGCCAGGCGGGTCGAGTGCCCCAGCGCACTCGACTTTGCCGGCGGGAGCTGCGGCAATGGTGACGACCCGGCTATCCCTACCGGACTTGGAAGTGGACGGAACAACACTGACGACGACCAGGCAGTTCCCACAGGACTTGAGGGTGGACCCCGACGGAATTGTAAGGATAACGCTCACGACGAACCAGCCTGCCCACGGATCAGTAGACCCCCGCGCATCGAAGAGAAGAACTTCTCCGATCACAGCGGGGAAACTAAAGCAACCAAGGAACGAACAACGCGCAAGTGGTTCGAAAGTCAGCGTGCCCGTACAACAACTTTCCAGTGCTACAGCCAGCAAGAGAAGAAAGCGAACAAGAAGAAGAAGGGGACGACCGAGTACTCGGCCGCAACATTCCCATTCCAGACGCCTTATACACCACCGCAGACAAACTTCAAAAAAGCAAATACCCCCAAGCAGACGACTGCTGCCGCAAGCGGAGGAAACCGACGCAAAGCGCAGCAACCAGACGCGGAAGGATTTATAACACCCCGCCGCACAGCAAAGCCGCCACCCGCACTGGACCCGGAGCTTGTAATGGAAACCAACAATCCATTCCAGCCCCTGCAGACTGAGGAAACACCAACCCCGCCAGCTAAGAGATCGGCCCATATTCCACCTATAGTGGTCCAATACGAAGAAAATTTCAAGACGCTGCACGACCAAGTGGAAGCCGTCGTCAAGGACCCCTTCGCAGCCAAGTCTGCAGGAGGGGACAAAATCAAGTTTACTTTTACTACGGTGGCCGACTACTCAGCGGTCACCGAGATGCTGCAGCAAAAGGGCACCCCATACTACACATTTCCAACTGGGGCCTTACCCCTGCTGAAAGTGGTCTTCAGAGGAATACCCAGAACACTTCCAGCCAGCGACCTGAAGGAGGAGCTAAAGGGGATAGGATTCAACGTCCAGACAGTAGCTCAACTAAGGAGGCCGGGCAGCAACGTAGCAATGCCCCTTTTCCTCGCCGTCTTGCCGGACACACCAGAAAATAGAGAGATCTTCAAGTTAGAGACAATATGCCACCTCAAAGTAACTACAGAAAAACTCCGCTCATCACCTGGACCACCTCAATGCTACAATTGCCAGCTCTACGGGCACATGGCAATGAATTGCAAAATGCCACCAGTTTGTGTCAAGTGCACTGGTAAACATGATTCCAACCAATGTACGGCGCAGAGAGGACGTGACACGGCGAAATGCTCCAACCGCGGTGGAAACCACGTCGCAAGCTACAAAGGATGCCAGGCGTACAAGAAAGCCCGCGATCGACAAAGAGGACTGGCCGCGGAACAAGACAAAATTCTCCAACGCCGAAAGAAACCGCAAGAGAGAAATCAACAGGAGATCCCGCCAACGGCTGGCCAGCAAGAAGAAGAACCAAATGACATTAACAAGAAAGAAGACCCACGTCAGACTCAGAAAAAGCAGAACCCCAAACGTGAGAAGAATAATAAGAAACACCCAATCAGTGGTGAGAATGGGAGCACATACGCGGACACCTGTGCAAACCAGGTCGCCAACCACGCCGAAACACCAAAGGCAGATAGGAAAAATAACCTGACTGCGGATCGAGCAGAAACGGTCGGCACCCAACCTGCCCCTTCCAACCAGCCAAGTAAACAAGGAGCAGCTGATAGCCTGGTGCATGGTCTCATGGATAAACTGTCTGGAATGATGGACACCATGATGAAAATGATGCTTAACATCATAGAGATGCTAAATCGCTTGCCAATGAACATACAGGCAGCAGTTACGTCAGCTCTAGCTGCAACCACCAGCACTACCCAAGAACATAATGGATAGAGCTCCTCATATACATGGAATCGCGTTTTGTGTGTGGAACGCAAATGGTATCTACAACCAGTCAACTGAGTTCAGACAGTTTATACATGAACAAGGAGTGGACATCTGCTTGGTGTCTGAGACCCATCTGAAACCAGGCATCCGAGTAGCAATACCAAATTACCACTGCTACCGCTATGACCGACCAACAGCAGGCGGTGGCGTCGCTATATATATTAAACGGGGAATCCCACACAACCAAGTGCCTCTCCCGCCAATGAACCAACTTGAAGTGGTGGGAGTCGAAGTAGCCACCGCGAATGGAAAAATCACTGTTGTATCAGCCTATCGTCCACCACGAGCACAGTTACAAGATGAAGACATCAACAACCTGGCCAGCATAAGGGGCAGGCTGATCATAGGTGGTGATCTGAACTGTAAACACACTGATTGGAACAGTCGAGTGTGTAACAGTTCGGGAAGACAGCTAAGGAGACTGGCTGATAGGCTAAACATGAATGTAACTGCCCCCGAAGAGCCTACTCACTACCCGGCGAATGGAAGACGTCCCGACGTCTTGGACATTTGCATCAGTAGAGGCATCACAGGATACCTAGCAGCCAGCACCATCAACCGGCTGTCGTCCGATCACTGTCCTGTACTCTTCGAGATAGCGGTAGGACCATGGCAGCTTGAACAGCAAACTGTTCCGGATTACAAACACGCCAACTGGGACAGATACCGACAGATAATCGCCCACGCCTTCGAAACAAGACATCACGAAAATGTGGAGGAGAGCCTGAAGTTCTTTGAAACAACCGTGAAGGAAGCATCGGGAGCCACCATCCCTTCGAAACGAACCAACAACCACGCAATGCAACAGCTTCCACCTCAGCTTCTGGCCATGATCCGACACAAGAACCGGGTCATGAAAGAGTGGAAGCTAACGAGGAATCGAAACACCAAAAGCCTGCTTAATAGACTTCAAAAGGAATTAAAAGCAGCCCTCACAGAACATAGAAATAAGGAATGGGAGGCCAGAGTTTCAATGATATGGCCCAATGAGGACTCCCTGTGGATACAGACAAGGAGACTTACGAAGCGGAAGCAAAGACTTCCTCCGCTCCACGGAGAAAGGGGCCTAGTCTACCTCCCACAGGAGAAGGCGGATGCTCTTGCAGACAACTTTGAGAAGCATTTCTCCCCCTTAGATACAGACATAGACGAAGAACAGGTGACTGAAATTAGGCGGAGACTGAGAACCTACAAGGAGGCAGCCGCCACCGACGATGCACAGCACATCCCAGAAGTTGACGTCTCAGAAATCAAAAACTGCATCAAGAGACTTCATCCCAATAAAGCACCAGGAATAGATGGAATAAATAATATCCTCATAAAGCACCTACCGTTGGAAGCTCTTTCATACTTGGCTGAAGTTTTCAACACTATTCTCAGAACAAGGACCTTCCCAAAATGCTGGAAACAGGCAATAGTCGTTGGGATACACAAGTCCGGCAAGGACCCTGTATTTTCCCAGCACTACCGTCCTATTAGCCTGCTTCCATCGGTTAGTAAAATATTCGAAAGAATACTGCTCACAAGGATGAAGAAGATCATCGATGAAGGAAATCTCATCCCAAACCATCAGATGGGGTTTCGCCGGGAGCACTCTACCACCCACCAACTCCTACGAGTGGTCGAGGAGGCGACTAAGGCTTTCAATCACCGGAACTTCTGTGGACTAGTGCTTCTTGACATAGCGAAGGCCTTCGATTCCGTATGGCACTCCGGGCTGCTATGCAAGCTGTTTGAGCTGGGTTTCCCCGGGCCATACGTACAGCTGCTAGAATCGTACCTGCGGGGAAGATCGTTCAGGGTGAGGGTAGGGACAGCTCTCTCCTCGAGAAGAAAAACAAACGCCGGAGTGCCTCAAGGATCGGTTCTGGGACCGGTGTTATACTCACTGTATACATCGGATATCCCGGAAACGGCAGGTGTCAAAACAGCTCAGTACGCCGACGACACGGCAGTTTTCTCCAGCAGCAAAAAAAAGGGAACTCGCCACACATCGCCTGCAACAAGCGCTGAATAAGATTGAGGCCTGGGCAAGACGATGGCGTATAGCCATCAACCCAGAAAAGACGCAGGCCATCATGCTAGCACACCGACGAGGAAAGAGAAACGCAGTTCATCCGCAAGTGACGCTCCAGGGACAGCCCATTCCATGGAAAAATACCGCACGCTATCTTGGTGTAACGTTAGATGCCAAACTAACTTGGCGCACGCACATAGAAGAAATAAAGAGAAAAGCCAGCGCGAGACTTCAACAGCTGTATCCACTATTAAACCGAGACGGTTCTTTGGCGCCAGCGACTGGAGTAAAAATTTACTGCAGCTTAATAAGACCAGTCATTGAATACGCATGCCCAGTGTGGGGGTATGCTTCAAGGACAAATATCCATAAACTGCAGGTCATACAAAACAGAGCCCTCAAACGGGCCCTACATCTGCCATCACGATTCCCAACACATGACCTCCATGAAGCAACAGGTCTCCAAACAATTCAGCAAAGGTTTCAAGAAAGCGCAGCCACCTTCTACAGATCCGCACACAAAAACAACAACCCACTCATCAGTAATCTAGGTACATATACAACAGAAATTGATTTCCATAAACGTCCACTGTCACTGATCCAATAAAATAGCCAACCAGACGACGCACCAATAGAAAAGAAGTGAACTATCATAAACGATGAGATGGAAATGTCGAGAGACAACATCCTTCAATACCACAGCCCAAACGAACGGGCAAATAATGGCGAAGCGGCGGAAGATGGCGCCAACGATTCAGAGTGCCGAAATATTGTGTGACTATTATAACACTTCTATAACTCGGCTAGTCACCCGAGAGCATTACTTGTAAAAATTATATTGTTTCCTTGATATACGTTCCTACATATAGGCATTTATATTTTCAGAGTAAAAGAACACATAATGATGAAAACAATGAAAGCCAAGATAATGACATCAATGAATACAGTCAAGCAGAGCGTCCGCAAAAACAGAAGTGTGCCAAGAGAACGAGGAGTCAAGATGTCGATCCAATGGTGAAAAGTGCATTTGAACTTTTAAAGAAAACAGCTGACAATGATGACCCATATACTACCTATGGATTGTATATAGCTAATGAATTAAAAAAGTACGACAAAGGTACACTGGCTTGTGTTAAGCATGCCATAAATAATATAATATTCGAAGCAGATATGGGTAATTATTCACCAAAAGCTTATTACAACAATAATGTACTTTATATTCAACCGCAACACAGCACAGGCTCAAATGGTGCATCAACATCAGTTAATTCATCACCAACCGAGCGTGGTGGTGTAACGGATAGCGTTCTGGCCTCGCATTCGGGAGGACGGCGGTTCGAATCCCCGTCCGGGCATCCAGATTTGGGTTTTCCATGGTTTCCCCAAATCACTCCAGGTGAATGCCGGGATGCTTCCTTCAAAAGGCCATGGCCGAATTCCTTCCCATTCCTTGTTCCCCATCCTTTCCCGTCTCTAAAGACCACGTTGTTAAAAAGGGAAGTTAAACTGTTTAAAAAAAAAAAAAAAAAAAAAAAAAAAAAAAAAAAAAAAAAAAA
>JARYHS010006749.1:0-32000 GCA_031002005.1 Vandiemenella viatica
CCCACTTCCTCTCTTTTACTAAGAGATTTTGCCGACTACAGAGGTTTTTCTCCAACATAACAATAAAAACAGGGAACACAGAAAACGACTTTGTCTTCTCAAAATAGTTATGTTTTGTGTATCTTCCTCTATTGGGCCAAATCTTCTCATTGCTGTTTGTGCAATTTGAAGGCTTGTATACATTGGTCGTACTCTCTTTCTCCTTCCCTAACTTCCAATATCTGCACAAGCTTTAGTATTTTAGTATCTTCCATTCTTCTTTCAAGTCCATACCATTACAACCTTTTTCGTTCTATAACTTGATACATTTCTTCTTTCACTTCTATTAGTATTATTACTTCGGTATTCCTTTCTTTTTCTTTCCTTGAAATTCATGCTGATCTTCAGAAATCCATTTCTAATCCTTACAACTTCTTAATATGTTTTTGACCAATTGTCCAGGTTTTGATCCATATAAGACTGTACTCTCCAATAACGAATTAAATATAATTCTTTTCGTTCTGTTGATAACATTCTTGCTCTGTAGTATTGAATTAAGTATCTCCATTACTTTCAGCTCATTATCAATTGTTTTACTAATTCCCATGTTTGTTTTTCCCACTCTTTCTATAATTGAAACCAAATAGCAAAAACTATTTACCTTTTGAATTTGAATTCCATCAATTCATGCAGATAATTAGTAAGATGTTCTTTTTTTATAGTTAACCTTTAAACCACAACTTTCATATTCGATTGATAGTTGGTAGGCTACATATGTAATTCGCAACCTCGCCATCTTGTTATTTGATGACTTGATCATCGGCGAATAGTAAATGATGTAGACACTTTCCATATGTTAAAGCCCATTCTATTACACTTTGGAGACCATATTCACAAAGTAACATCTGCAAAAAATTTAAATAGGGTTCGTGACAAGGGGCTCCCTTGCAGCAGATCTTTTCTCTTATTTTAAATTTTTGTGATATTGCATAACCAGTTTTTATTTGGCACGTATTATTTTTGTACATTTCTTATATTATTTTAATTAAGGAGTTATCTATATGTGACAAATGTAATGTTTTCCATGGCTATTTTTTTTTTCGGACAATATCATAGGAATTTTCTAAATTTTTGAAAATTAGTCCTATGTTTTTGATTTTTCATTGTACTTTTCCAGAATCTGTTATAATATGAAAATGTGATGTTACATGACTACCTGCAATAAATCCACATTGTTCTTCTTAAGTCTTAAAATTAGTTTCTAATTAAATTTTTATTGGTTTGCCAGAGATTTTCATTAAAGAATTCATAAGAAAAATTATACAATAATTCAAACTTTGAGATCTCATTGCTTGAATATGGTAGTAATATGCTGTCATCAACACGAGAAGAAGAAGAAGACCTAACGTTATTTCCTTAGGTATTGGGTCTCAATGTAATATGATATTTTATTGAACAATTTTCTTGTAAGTTTTAAAACTTTTCTCCCACCATTTTTCATAATTTTCAGATTGATTCTGCCTGGTCCTGGGGATTTGCCACTTCGCTGTTTTTAATGGGTCGGGTACTTCGTCTTCTGAAAATTGAATGCCATAGCCTTTCTGCTCATACTAATGTCCTAATCCTTCTTCTTTTAAGTATTCTTCTCTATCTTCAATAATTTTTGAAAATATTTTTCCCATCCCCTCAGTTTTATCAGTTGGAGATTAGTTTTGCCATTTCTTGTAAGCGTTATTTTTCTTTACGCTTCATACCTCTTTCGCTTCTATATAGTCCTTGCTTCTGCTGACTTATCACTCTGCCATTGATTGAAAGCACTTCTTTTTTCTTTTAATGCTAACTCTATTTCCTCTGATCACTAGCGTGCTTTATGTTTGTGAGTCTTTTCCTCTGCTGATATTTTTTATGTTAAATTTTATGAACAGAAATGTTGAGTACTTCCATCAAATGATTCATGCAATATACTCTCAATTCCTGTAACAAATAAAGTTCTAATACTTTCATCTTGTAGATTATCAATGTAAGAAGAACATTTAATGATACAATAATATGATAACGTAATTTAAATAAAAGAGGATGCACAATGTAATCTGTACTACAAGGTGACAAAGAATCATTGAAAGGTAAGAAAAGAATATATTATTATTATATTAAGACACAATTTGTAGTGGAAATCAAAAAGTAGTCAGGTAAAGTACGTCAAGATAAATATTTAACCCTCCATCTAGTAGGGGTTACAGATATAAACCCCATCATACTCTTATAACCAGTTTTTCATGAATCTCGCTCAACGAACATACACGTTTTTAATTATTTCTTAGCTTCCCGATACCACAAAATATATACTTAAATTCAGTACTGAGACTCTGGGATGCATAATGTTTGAAGCCCTATGTGTTTTTCTGTTAAATGCTCTTAACGAAACAATTTTTCTCACAGTCGAAATATTAATGTTTAGCTACATAAAATACGTCTAAAATTTTAGAGTTCTGCTAAACTTTTAACTCATTTACTAGTGGATGGAATGTGATATAACTGTCTATAAACAGCTTTCCATGAAAAATGTCTTTCAATGATTATACATAGTTGTTTTAGAAAATTTTGCGAGCCCGTGACGTGAATTGACATCGAAGATCGCAAGAGTACGTTTAAATCTAGGAGACAAATTTTAGTTTTGAAAATAAAGTGCCACAAAAACTAAAGAACATAGAATGATTTATTTTTGGATTCAACATTATTATTCAAATTAGTGTATGAACGGACTAATAAATTTTACACATTTTAGGGATTACGCTGAACTGTAGTAAAAGGGCCATGGTGGTCGAATATGTTATGGTTCATATTGTGACGTATCTGTATAAATGTTATGTATAGTTCTTGGTAAATTTATATGTTTTATTATGTTATATTGTAAGAGGTTTCACGTTCGGAGTAGTTTGTTCAGTATGCATGTGTTTGGAAAGTGTGTATACCAGTGCTCGTAACCGAGTGGCCGGAGGCAGACCGCAAAAAATAAGGGAGTGTGAAACAGCTGCGACCCTGCCTGCAGCAAGGGTGGGCGGCAGTATTCAGTCTGGAGTGGTAGCCGACAGACCTGATGTCGTCGTGGCAATATTGAATGTTTTGTAATCTAACATGTGAAGAATAAATGATCAAAATAAGACTTGAAATTACTGTGTTGTCGACATCTAAAATTTAGCAGCCTTCAACAAGTACTACAAATGAACCTGTATAACTGAACAAAATATTCTTCAATCGTTCGTGGCCGAATAATTGGATTGGTTTGGTTCAAAAACGTGAGGAACACCAAGGGGAACCATAAAATCCAACCAACAAACCCCTTACAATATTTATACATTTCCTAGCCCATAACCGTGACTTTGTACGCGTGGACTTAGACTTTCATTGCCAGAATTGAATATAGAAAGCTGTTAGTAACTTAGAATTGGTCCCAAACAACACCGAGTCGGCATAATATGACAGGAAAGCCATAACTATCTCTTCTACCGTCGAACCTGTCTCATGAAGAGAATCAGTTTCCAACACATATACAAACAGAAAAACAAACGAAGGTGCGGGAATGCGTGTGTGTGGAGGGAAAAGGGGGGGGGGCGAGGGTTAATTAAGGTCATCTTTATTTCAGCTTGGTCTTTTCATCTTCAGCATGAGCATCCGATTCTTGGATTTTCTAATAACTTCAGCTATTAGGGCGCTGCTAGAGCTACCACTTAGGACAGGTTTACGCCCGCAAGGCATTTCAAAAAAGAAGACAAAATAAACTGTTACCAGAAACATTTACGCAGACACAAAGTAATGGTAGAGTGCAGAACAAATTGACATTTATACCAAAATAGAATTTGTTTCTAAACGAAATATACTAACAAATCATACACCAACAAACTGCGCGAGAAGCACAGCTTGAGCAACCTACGTAACATTACAGACCAACACACGCATCAGTCCGTTTGAAACAATTCCATAAGTTCCAAAACATCGTGACTAAAACTGTTATTCATACCGAAAGAATGTCGCGTGTCCTTCCTACAGAGACAAAGTATTTACTTGTCCAATGCCGTCAATATCGGTATAGCCTTTTAGACGACTAAACGTAACAAAAAGACAAAGACTTACTTTCCCATATATAATACATTTGACTGCGAGAGAAACAACGGCAGAGTAATCAATACAGCGTAAAAAAGTGTACACCTACAGCATTGTTAGACCGCGTACGATTTGCCAATCGTTTCATCGCTAAATTTGTTATATCTACAGTTTAATATGGAATCTGAAAAACTGGCCGTCCAGGCATGGCTCATTCGACCAAAAATATGTGCCCCCACCGGGACTTGAACCAAGAACTGCGGTCCATACATCAGTAAGCAAGTGGGTTAACCAACGAGCTACCAGGGCTCGATACTATTATGTACTACAGAGTTTTAAACATCCTAAGCGTCGGTCTATGTTCGTTTCGGTAATTTTTCGAAATTACATTACAATATGTATGATCTATACGGAAAAAAGTATCCAATGTCCATACTAATGCCAAATCGCATCTCATTGTGAAATTTCATCACAATCAGATTAGCCGTTTAGCCCAAGAAACGTAACAAACAGACAGAGTTACTTTCGCATTTATAATATTAGTAATTGTTTATTTGTCAACTGGAACAGGTACGTATCACAACACTTGCAATGGTTTGCGAAACACTTAGAAATGATGGTGTGAATCCCTTACAGAAACAAAAATAACCGAAAAGCTCCTTACTCTAGAAAACACACACAATTTATCAATATCTCTGTTACATGTGGTAATGCGAACATTCCTTACTGACGCCAGCGGAGCTCAGCGGCTTGACTCGGAACTATTGCACCTTGATTATTTATAATTTTTTCATTTACGGGTTGATCTTCGAAAAACTCCTTTCTTAATTAACGATGTTACTAAAGCGGAATACTTAATCTTTAAAACGATACCTCATTTATCGATTTTGATTTTGTCTGAAGGGAGAAAGATGGCCGGATAAACACATTTCACGCCTTTTAGAAATAATATATTTGATGACCTTTATATTATAAACGACACGTCGAATAGAGTGGTCTGGCAAGTCATCATTCGCGGTTTCTTAATTGTTACAAAATAATTCTAACTGTAATTTCTCGTGCCTCATGATGTAGCAAAAAGTTTCAGTTGTCAACCTGAATAGTAAATAACATTACGTCAAAAGATGTTCCTTGTGCCTAACGGTGTAGCGAAAAGTTACAGTTTTCATCCTATTCCAGGTAGCATTTCGATCTAACCACAAACTCTGGTAATATTGCCACTATAAAATCAAAGCTTCTATCACACGCGAATTAATACACTCACTGTATCGCGATATAAATTTGACCCAAAATCTTCTCGAGTTCCTTTCTGTTTTGTGATTCACATCCATGTTAAAACGTCTGAACGGCTGACGTGGCTACAAATGGCGGTAATATGGGGTCAATAAATAAAAGGAAATTAAAAAAATAAATCTTAACAACTCGCGTTTTGCCGCAGAATATTAGTATTAATGCTTGTCAAGGCAGCATCGATCCCGATCAATGAGGATTGAGGGACTACTTTCATTCAAATGAAGTAATGAGGTTCAAAGTATTTTAATGAATGACATAACTACTCGAAGATGATCACATTGCACTTGTTTATTTTTTCCGTGCGCTCTTATATTTACATTAAACAGCAAGGCATCAATTCCATCCAAAGATATTGACAAATATAAACAAATGTTACAGCGATTAAGCTCAGGCTATTCAGAAACTGCCAGAATAATTCAAACATTTCGAACCAGCGTTTTTAGAATTCTAACAATACTTAAACAATTTAAGTAACATCAAAATTCAAAATAAAAGCATTCACAATCATCACGAAAGACATGGAAAGGAAAATTAAAAATATTGGCAGGTATTTACAAACTAAATTATCACCTCAAGTCAGTCCAAACAGTTGAGAATTGTCCTTCAAACATCGTGGCTCACATCAAAACTTAGAACTTTTAATCAATATTTCATGCATAATACTGTCCTTGAACATGTTAAATTGAGCATATTAAAGAGCATTTTACATAGTTTCTTTCCATAAAACAATGTTCATTAATACAAATTGGCAATTAATTACATGAAAACTATACAAAACCATTATTAATCAACTCCCAGCTTGCTATACACAATTCTTAAAATAAAATTTCATTAATTCCGGGTTTTGACGCCGCTCATGAAAGAAAAATATTTCTCTAAAAAAACTTAAATTACTAATGCCGTCTGCTGTAAGGCCAAATGACAGTTACCATTCTGATCTAGGTTAAATTTCAATCTCAACAAAACTTCCGCTAACATTGCTGCTAGAAAATTAAAACATTTATCTTAAATATCTATGAGTTAAGAATTTCTCAATAACGGCTGCTTCGAACGAATATGAATAAACAAAAAGCCACTAATAATATTAAAATGTTAATTTGAGGGCAATACATACTCACGTTTCATTGTTTTCGCAATTCATTTGTTCGCTGACGCTTGACTAAATATAAAAGTTATTAAATAACGCTCATTACCTCTACTATGTAGGCTCTGGTCGTTATTAGTTGGGTAGCGAAGGTGGGAAGCGTGACGTAACAGCGTGAAAGACACAGTGACCAATATTAGCGTTTTGTTAGTACAGAGGTTAATACGCAACACTCTGTGATTTTGATTCCGTGTGAAACTGTACGGGTTAGATTTGGATAAGAAAGAGGCGGAATGCATGGGAAGTTAAAGTTAAGTCACTTGACGGCCGATTTATTTTTCTGGATCGTCGCATTTACTACTATTTTGGAAAATTAAAAAAAACTGTTAAATATTTTAATGAGTTTCAGTATTGGGTGTCACATTTTATTAAAGCTGAGAAAGATTGTAATAAAATTCTCAAATAACGTATCTTTTCTCATCGCAGTCCGAAGTATGGAAACAAGCAATCGACACTGTTAATCACATAGTGTAACAGTTTCGTTAAACAACAGTAATGAGATATGGAATAAACAAGATGAGCTTGTACCTATCTTGAAACAATAATGTTGTCGGCTTCCAGCATTCCACAAAAGGAGTAATAAAACAGAAGGAAGTGCAAGGCACTATATTTCTGCCTTTACAAGACCCAAGTCAACATCGCAGATTAGGGCGTGTTGCCGTTACTCTTCTTTGAGGTCGTAAGCCATCCCTTTTTATGCGTGGTCATAAAAACACGCAACCCGTTCCCCGAATGTCTGGTAAGGCCCCTAGGTGAATATGCATGAAGCTAAACAGTAAAGTGGCGCACTCGTATTGCTAGACCGAGGTAAATGCGCACTCTGTGTTTCAGGTGGTAACTCGAGAACAAAGCATAACATTTTACGAATAATTTGCCAGCGCGCTGGCTGTTGTTGTAGGAAAATATAATCATGGTGGATTATGAGGGTGTAATAAAAGAAAGGTTTGCAGCTCTGCGAGAGAAAGAGCAACTGGGTATCACATTGCACAGCTAAATCAGTACACTCTATCCGGCCGGCAAGCTTGTATCCTTTGTTTCCCGCGTTCACGTGAGAGAAACATAAATTATTCATACCAAAGTAAGATGTGTCGCATTAGTACTGCCCTGTAATTCGTTAGATGATGATACCATTTGA
Organism: Vandiemenella viatica; assembly: GCA_031002005.1. Lineage (NCBI taxonomy): Eukaryota > Metazoa > Arthropoda > Insecta > Orthoptera > Morabidae > Vandiemenella > Vandiemenella viatica. The sequence continues at coordinate 7,653 of JARYHS010006749.1, forward strand.
CAAGTGCCTAGGAGTTCATGAAAGCGTCGCCGGTTGGAATTAGCAGGCTATACAGCGGTGAGATAATTGACGGCGCTTGGATACTTATAGTGATACTTACGAGTGACACGCCACACTTTTCCCATTACAGTACTTGCGTATAAGTCTGCGACAGACGGGATCCCGCGTTCCCACTATTACACAGTTGAGAGACAGTTTTGGACCGACGCCTTTACGGCTACAATGGTCATGGTTTGTTGGGAAAATTATAAAATTGAATTTGAACTTTTCGTGTCAATGAAAAATTATTTACAGTCGCAAAGAAAATATGAAACTGAATTTAGATGAATAAATTACGAAAAAAAAGAAACATTTCCAATCATATCATGGCAGACCAGATATTAGCAACGAAAAGTGAGTGCGTTGGTAATTTCTGGTCTGTAAAATAAAAATTATAGGATTAATGCTTTTTTAAAAACTAATTTCCCAGATGAAGACGCAAAGTTTGCTAAACAAAAATTCAGAATTTGCGAAATAGTTTTCGAACAGAAATTCGCTAAGTGGAAATGAATTAAAGAAACGGAAAGAAGTAGAGAATGTATATGAACCATCTTTGTTACTGTTGTTCATAAACGATCAAAAGATTTTTAAAGAATTTATTGAAGAGGAGAGGAATTTTAATTAAATAATTAAACAATATTGTGACAGTGATTCTATTGATACAAATATGAGAAATATTTATGTGTTGTTATTGTCACTATCGTTTCAGTATACAAGAATATAATGCATCAAGTTTGACATTCGTGCTTTACTGTATTTGGTTATTTAATGAAAGGAATCACACCCAAGAAAGTTAATTCTTATAATCTTATAATTCTTATAATCGTCTGGACCATTTTACTTTAAGTATAGCGGAAGATTCCAGATACTGAAATCTTCATTTTTTTATAAGCAATATCTGCACCAAACCCAACATGAATAATTTTTAATTGGTCAAGTTAAAATGAATTAGATAAAAAAAGGCAAGAAAAATTATTACAAAATTCATAAACGAATATTATTTTGAAATCATTGCAATATTTTGAGGTGACACCCCCAAATTGCTATTTTTTTTATTGTTCATACGACTTGTGGACGTCATTAGAGCTGAGAAAGGATTGGGGGACATGTAATGGGAAGGAATTCAGCCACGGTCTTTCGAAGGAAGCATCCCGGCGTTCACCTGGAGTGATTTGGGGAAACCATTGAAAACCCAAATCTCGATGCCTGGATTGGGATTCGAACCCGCTTCCTCCCGAATGCGAGGCCAGAGCATTACCGCTCACTCGCCACGCTCCGTACACACCACAAGATGTAGTATGTTAGTCTAAACAAAGTCAAAGCGTGATAATGCATTGATTTAATTCAACTGCTGTGAAAGAATACTGAGAGATTGTTGGATTTGGACAGTTATCGCATTAGGGGTTCAACTTTGTTTCGCAAGAAACCATAAGGTATTTCTTTGCATGAGTTTTTAAGGCACAATACATAATGCCATTTTAACACGTCTGTTCTCTACTATTATAGCTCAACAACCGCGACCAATTTGAACAACCGAATCGTTCATAACAGTTTAAATTCAAGTGAAATGTGCTTGAAAATAATTGGTTGTTCAGAGCCCGTTAGCAGCATTCAAATACTTCAGTAGAATACTTAACAAGGCTCCCATTGAGTTTGAATAGCACTCATTATTTTTGAAGTATTGCATTATTGTATATTAATATATAGATTGTGAGCTTTTTGATGTTTAATGTTGTTAGAGATGGAAAGTGACTATGAAGGTATGCTTTGAAAATAACAAAGAGAAGCTTAACATATTAGGTAGACGATAGTACCGAACAAGATATCAATATTATGAGATTGGTGGTTTATGGAAGAATCGAGTAATATTTTTTACTTGGGTTTTATACATCGTCATTAGAGGTGGGAGAGATAGGAAACGGGAATAAACTCGGCCATGGCCCTTGTAGGAATCACCCAGCATTTGCCTTAATTGATTATGGTAATCATGACATGAAACTTTTTATGCAGTCATCAAGAATAAAATTGTGATTATCCCAGCTTAGAGTCTCTAAACCCACCTGAAGCTCTATTATAAACTACACCGCAGCATTCTAGCATTTTGCTGCTGTGTCAGATTTTACTGTATAAGTGTACCATCCGTCTTGTTGTTTTTTTTACCTTTGTATGCTAAGTGCAGATTTTTTTATGAGCTGCATTATTTGTGAGACGGAAACTTGGGTGTTCGAGTATTAATGCTCTGATGTGATTACGTGAAGTGTGTTGTTCTGTAAGTATATGGAGAAGAAAGGAGGCAGGATGTTATACCACGTCATAGCCCTTTCACGCCAACTCTTCCAAAAGATATATCAGTAGTGCAGGATGCTCCAGCTCCATAAGTACTGTGAAGTTTGGTGAACTCGCTACAAACTTTTGCAAACTGTTTTGTGTGTACTTGCTGTGAACTGCCGCAACTTCTCCTCTGGAAAGAGAAATCATGAATCACTTTTCTGGAACGTACTGTCGCAGAACTAAAAGTGTTCCTCTTTTTTTTGCTGTCATCAGTCTTTCGACTGGTTTGATGGAATCCTCCATCACTTCCTATCTTGTGCTAACCTCTTCATCGATACATATCCCTTACAACCCACGTACTCGATTATCTGCTTCATATATTCTAATCTTTGTCTTCCTCTACAGTTCTTACCTTCGACTGTTCCCTCCACCAGCAAATTAACCAATCCAGCATGTCTCAATATATGACCTACCAGCCCGTTTCTTCTTTCTGTAAGCTTCTTCATAAACTTTCTTTCCTCACCCATCATTTCCAAAACTATTTCTTACTCTGTCCACTTAATTTTCAGCATTCTGTAGCACCACGTTTCAATTTTCCTTCTTTCCGGTATTCCGTAAAGTCCATGTTTCGCTATCGTAAAGTGCTGTGCTCCACACAGAGTTTTAAAAAGTTTTTTTCTAATTCCTTAATCAATATCTGAAACTAAAAGATTTCTTTTTTTCATGAAGGTTCTTTTTGCTAGTGCTATTCTGCTTTTAACATCATTCCTGCTTCGGCCGTTGGTTGTAATTTTGCTTCCCAAGTAACAGAATTCACTTACTTCTCCATTTGAATTCTATCCTATTTTTATATTTAATCTACTAGTATTTGCATCATTCCTGCTACATTTCATCACTTTAGTCTTGCTTTAATTTATATTCGGTTCAAAATCTTCCTTCAGTATTTTTCATGTTATTCAGTAATTTCTCAATATCCTCACCACACCTTTAAGTCATCAGACAGGTTTTGCAATTAATAACACGACGTGGTCCCTAACACTTACCGAAACAGTTAGATATAGTCTTCTCCTCGTCGCGTCCAAAGCAGCCCAGTATCCGGAGTGGGGATATATAACAAAGAAATTAACAATAATTCAACAATATGAACAATATGCTCTTAGTTTTTTAATCAATTTACCCGCACTCGCTTGTCTCTTCATTTATTTATGAAGACCACAAACTATTTTAATATTTAATTCACAGTCTTGTAACTTCATAGAGTCTACTGATCGGTTCAGCTCAGTATAAATGACTGTAGGAATTACACAACAGGGCAGTAATTCGAAATAACAGTTTTAAAAAATGGAAAATTCGTTTACACAAATACACTTCACGTTTCGGTACATACCTAATCAACTCTACCCACCAAATATGTAGGTGTGAGGGATCAAATCGAATTGAGTAATAAAGAAATGCAATACCCAGAATTGGTGCTCTACCACCCACAATATTTGTGAATTGAAGAGTATTGGTGTAGATGTAGAAACAAATATACAACAAAACATATAACAAAATCCATGCGCATGTGACTACCGGAAAAGATGGTACAGAAATGAGAATCAAAATCTTTAAGGGTTCAGAGCGCAGCTTAAAAATTATGCTAAGAAGTACTCAAACGAAAAGAATTTTTCTTATTAGGCAGAGATTGGGGAGCATCTCTGCATTTTCCGAAGTTATTGAAGAAAACCTCTTAAATGCGAAAATTAGCATTATCGGTAAGCAGCCAGTAGCGAGAGATTATTTCTTTCCGGAAGTTATGTTGCAATTATCGTCTGGTGGCGATTTTCCTGCCTGCCACCTAAACTGCTAAGGCTCCATAAATTAATAGATTACATTGTAGCTAGGAATTAATATAACTGATAACCAAAGTAGAGAAGTTATTTGTTTGTAATTGTCACAAAGAGGGGGTGATCCAGACATTGAATTTTGTGAGTTTTGCAACATTATATTAGATTGCAATTACAACGAACGTTATGAAGGTAATGATTCATCAAGATATTAAAGCCACATTGTAGTCGGACGGCAGCCTTAATCTTTGCTAAGATAAAATTGATCTGATGATCCAGTAATACGAAAATTGGACATCTATTTAAGGTTTAAAATAAATTTTTGTCGCGTTATAGAAGACATACTCGATTACATTCATAAAATAGAATAAATTTCTGATATTTAATGCACGACAACTTCAACAAGTAGCACGCGAAAAAAAAACAACAAACAAACAAAAACAAAAAAACAAGCTTCTCACAATTCTGACTTCTCTCTCCATTAATGGCGTGGTTCATATCTCCATGAAAAATATTAACACTAGCTTTACTTATAATCATCGATAGAAATTCATTATTCATCGTCATTCTTATTCCAGAGCCTAACACAAACCATGAAATTAACCTAGTCTTGTTTCCACTATCGCATTATTTTATAAAAAAATCGCTGGATTCAGCAATCTACTCCCTTCAGTATCATATTTCTGAATAGCACTGTCTCATATGTGAATTAAAAAAAAAAAAATTCTTACCATGCGGCTGTCACCGCATTTCTCTTACTTCCCGCTTAACCACCTCGCTGCCTCATGAACACAGAGCCAGAACTAGCCTTCATTATCTTCACTGCAGCTAATCCACCTCAAACTGCTGTTTATTTTAATTAAATAACATCTGTACTAATAAAATTCTAAGCTTGGTTATTTAGTAACCGTGTCCGCAACTCTGACGTCACGAACACAGCCTTCGTCGCTGGATTAACACAGCCAGGGATGTTACTATACAGTAAAGGTTATGAGAGGCATAACAGCAACCGCGAAGAAAATAAATACCAAAACACTGAACGAAAAAATGTATTTCATTCTAATTAAAATATTAATTGTCAGTAGCTTTTAATTGATTTATATTCGTTTGACGTAGATGCTTTCTTTAAATTTGTTGGTCATATAAAAGCTTTAATTTTCGAGCTGCAATGTTAGCGGAAGTTTTGATTAGATTTAAATTTTAGCCTGGGTCGGAAAGACAACTGGCATTTGATGTTACAGCATAGGGCATGAGTGAAATACAATTAAAGTTTTTTTAATGTCGTCATGTTATTGAAAACATTACTTCATGCAGATGAAGTAGTTCCACGTTTATCGCGATCTGTCCGCCCCAGACCACGATTGAAATTAATATTACGTGGCGTAACGTAAGTTATTAAGATTTATTTTGCTTTGCTTTCAGTGAAGCATGGTACTGACATTATTTCAAACACATATAAGTTGTTCCAACTTTATCACGATATAAACTACAATAGAAATATGTTCAACATCACAAAATTAGGAATATAAGCGTTACTTGATAACTATTACTATTACTCCGAGATTCATTAAAAGTGTGTGGCGGAGGGTTCATTGCACCTATCCGGGGACGTAATGGTTTGGAAGGGATATGCGGGACATGGCAGGAGGCATCCATGGGCTATTGTGAGGAACCATCCCAGCATTCGCATGGAGCGATCTGGGGAAACCATGGAAAACCCAGATCAGGATGGCCGGAGTACTTTATCGAAAGCTACTCCTGTAGGATTTTATGTTTAGTCACCCGGTAAATCCGTTCTATTCCACTCCCTAATTGCTCGTGGAAAAAATGAGTACAGAAATGAATCGGTTCTGGCCCTGATTTCTCTTATCTTATTTTCACGGTCATTCAGGGATATGAATGTTGCTGGTAGCAATAGGCCTATTTGTTTACTGTCATTCCGAAATACGTCAGTCGAGAATTTTTCAATTAGCCTCTGTCGAGAGCTCCAGGTAACAATTGTACTTAGTTAAACAAATGGGAACAAACGATTTGTTAAAACGCAATGTTCAACTAATCACTTTTGTATGGGTTTGAAGCTAGAACATTATATTCTACCAAAAAACTAAATAAAAAACAATAACAGATTTAAACTAACAAGCTACCTCGCAGTGGACACTTTTTCCGATATACTGTCTCGAAGCTAAAATATCTTTCTTGGTTTAGTAGTAAGTCTCAGCGATCAATGTATCGTAGAAGATGTGTACCAGTCGCCGTTACACTCCACCGTAGGGAATCCTTAGGCAGTAATTTTACAACTACATATGATGTCCAGCTGCTGTTTGACATAGCCGAGTGCTGATAAATCATGGGGGAAGCAGTGTAGGGCGAAGGGCGCTGCGACAATTGGTGCCACTGGCCAAATGGAGGGTCGCTGGGAGAAGAGGAGGCTGCAAAACTGTTTTGTGCCGCTCTATTTATTCTGCTACCCCCGCGCGTTCTCTCTCTGGAAGAAGCTGCTGGGGGTGCACACAAGAGGCAAGAACGAAAAGATAAATTCTTGGCCCCCTTCCTCCCACCCCGCCGCGACACCTCCAGGGGGCGAGATCGGGTGGGAGAGCGGGCTTGTATTTTATCCGAAGTAGTGGCCTGGCCTAAACTTCCGTTTTATATTGAAATACTGGTTTGCGGGGCGGAATATTTTAGTGAAACGACCACTCGGGGCCCAGAGGCGCACTGCGACGCTATCTCTCATCTAGTGTCTCTAGGTCGTCGTTCGATGGGAAAATTCACCGCTTGGACTGGATCTGCTGTATATCCTTCAGCCTTGTGTCTTTGTCGTTCGGTGCATAGCTCACTTTCACGTACAAAATAACCCAAAAGAAAGGTGTGCAATATGTTTCTTTTTATTTGGACAGATATCAAAAGGAGTTCAGACCTATCATTAAAAACGGGAATTATACCTTGTTCGCTCCGAACTGTCGGCTCAAGGTCATGTTCCCCTCACCCCGCCCTTCACCTCATCACCCCCTCCCCGTTGCATACCCTTCCGAGCCTACCGCTGCGTACTGGCAAGTAAGATGCATTGCTGCCGGGCTCGGTAGCTTAGGGGCAAGAGCGCTAGCTCCACGTGCCGAAGGTCACCGGTTCGAGTCCGGCAGCGGGCATCGGTGTTTAAATGTTGGTTCTGTGAATGTAATGTTCGTCCTGTGGAGTGTCTAATTAACTGGAAAAATTTCATACTGGACTTAGTGAAAGTACTGAGTGACGTAATTACTATCGAGTTGGCTGTATGGCCTCAGATGCCGAAAGCCACTGAAAAAAACAAAACAAAATTGCATTTTTGAAGTATTGTCACGTTAATACGAATAAATTGTTATAAAATTGGATCAGATAATTGCTATATTATCTGACGGTCAAAAGAATTTTTTGTTGTTGTTGTTATTGATGTGTGTAGTTTCCTTAAGGCAATAGAAAACTACGTGACCGCCAAAAATGACAGCAGAGACACGTGACGTATCGTAACGAACAGTATGTATGTATGTAGCGAAGCCAAACTGAATGCTCCAGGATCAAGAAAAACTTTGGATTTAATACTCGAAATATCTCGCGTAATTTTTAAAACTAAAAATGACTGGAAGCAGTAAATTTTATTAATTGATAATTCATTGTGAATAAATTTTTTTTCTTTATTAAGATACGAAATTGTAGTTGGCAAACACGCAATTTCTGCCACATACTATTCACTTATTTCACTCATGGCAAGTAGTTAAAATACTCGATTTTATTAAAGAAAACATCACATTAGATGCAAAATATTGTACTACATAAGTTATGAGGACGTTTGCGCATGCGAGTAGGGGTAAGGGAGTGAGGTTAAAGAAGACTGGCCTTGACCCGCTTCTTTTAAGTGAACGCGATATAGAAAAAGTGTGATTGCTCCTATCAAAGATAGCCGCACGTTTCGGGAGGGTGGGTCAAGAAGATACAAGCAGAATTTTTTGTAGGTGACTATTTTTATTCCATGCGTACAGCGAATTTGTTTTTAGGATTTTTGAAATATTTAGTCTTCTTGTATCATATTTACAGCAAAATTCAAGCTTAAACAAAGGCTTAACGTGGTCCTAGTTGGCCCAAACGAACGTACATAGATACAAAAGCAACTGAATCATATGCAACTATATTAGAAATAACATCAAATGCGTAGACATTACGCTTAACAAATATTCAATGTCCATTTCATACTGTTTTTCGTATGAACGAGTAGGGAAGAGGTTTGCGTCGTCGCCCTACATCTATCAATAATTTACTACACTAAAATGGCAGAACTCTTCGCATCAAAGATTTAATAGGACAGCAACCCTATACATATAATGTAAGACTGTAACTGACCAAGATTGTATAATGTTTAAGTGCAATCAGCCTAGAATTGTCGCTCTCGATTCTAATTATTTTTTGGCGCCATTCTGAATATTGGTGTGCGTAGTCAAAATAAAGCATTGAAGATCAATATTTGAATATTTTACGGAATTACAATCGATTTAAACATATAGAGAACAACCTAATGGTTGTGTTATTATCATAGGCAAAACTTTTGTACAGTATTATAAATTCTTTCATAATTCATGTCTTGATTATTTCAGGATCCAAGTCAGGATGATTCTTCTTCTTAGTGAGTAACTTAAGTAGTTATTATCATATTAATACGGTGAGACATATTTAACTATTCCGTTCTAGGCATTAACTTGATACAGTTTCGGTAACTTCCTTGTTTTCTTAACGCTTTCATGTGCTCTTAAATTTTCTATTAAAATTCTTATTTAATTAACCAGCTTTCCATCTGACATTGGGGTTTGTTCAATTGATGAGAAGGGAACGATGAAGATTCATATTGGTCAGCCTAAGCACAGCTATGACTTCTATCTGCTGGTTCTTTGTAGCTAATTAACTCAGATAGTGAGGAAGTTATATATTTTATAGAATAATTTTGTCCACACGTTCACATTCTCATTTTTGGAAGTCTTACTATCTGAAATATAATCAGTTAGTAGTTCCAATTTACAACAGTAGAGGAGAAGGTCCAAAGACGGGCTAGGGTCTAAATACGGGCTACATGCTGAAAGTGGGGAAGGGGTTGTACACGGGCATGAGAATGGCACCAAAAGGAATAAATGGTAGGAGAAGAGTAGTGAGCAAATGAACTTGGTCCATGACACACGTGCGTTGGCGCAAATTGTTTTACCGGAAAGCTTGCTTTTAAAAAAGTCAAAACTTTTCATGATATGTCATCATTAATTTTTCTCTTCCTGACTCATTCAGTAAAGTAAATGGCTTACACCTTATCTCGTAGTACATCTGTATCTGAACTTCATGCAGGACACCTGTTCTGTTCTATTTGTTTGTTTTTTAATGGCTGCTGAGACCATCAACTTGGTCTAAAAACGGGTTAAATGTGGTCCAATAACGGGCTAGCTCTTGACAAGTAAACGATAAGATTTCAGAAACCCGGACCAACTGCTCAAATTTCAACGTCCAAAAGGGTTAGTCCATATGAGGTACCTTCGATCCCCACCATTGCAAACAAAATGTAATTGTGGTCGTAAGTGCGCCAGGACTTGCTTCATAACTGGATCTCTTACAGCGAATGGTTGAAGAAAAGTGTGGAGCGTGCAGTCTTGAACAACTGCCAGATGATTGTGAAAGTGTGTTCAGGTGCCTCAGCAAAGAAAAAGAATCCAAAATTGCCCAGCTAACCCAAAAATCGCACCATGTAAGATCAGCGAAGAGTTATACTCGGAAGAAGACTTAAGGGTCTCTCCTACTGATGACGACGACGAGTTAGCGATTTTTTTTTTTTTTGGGGGGGGGGGTGGGGGTGGTATAAACCTGGTGACAATGCAGCATGCATTTTCTGTGATGGACTCTTTCCAGATGATGGCAGATGTGACGTATGGATTCAGTTCCACAAGTGTGAAGGTTGGGCAGAGATTGAATGGCTGGAATGGAAAATGAAATATATTGGTAACTCCTGCAAGTAAAAAAGAGTCAGAGAGAGATTGTAAAATGTAAAGTTAATAAAGTTTTTGAACAAATATTGTTCTTTCATTTATTAGGACATAAATTTACCTTTCTATACAAGTAGCCCGTATTTGAACTACCTATTGAAAATCAGTCATTTTAATGTTTTTTTAATCCATTGATTATGAAAATTAAAATGGGTTATTGACGTTTTGAACCATCATATCGCCTTAATGATTGTTTATAGAAGCAAGTGACATCAAAAATTATTCAAATTGACTGACCAGGTAAATCAGTGGAACCAAAATCCCGTATCCCGTATTTGGACCATCTCCTCTATTTTTCTTGAATGTTTAAATGTGTATTGTAACAAAAACGTACAAATAAGTCAACTTAATTAACAACAAAACATGTTCATAATCGTCGGATGAAGCTATTGCTGTCGTTTACATCCAGGAATAGCGTATTGACAACGGAAACAAATTTTTAGGAAAGTACGAATCTGTTAAAAGTAAAAGTTTCCTTCTTTCATAATCGGAGAGCTATAATTGTTACGAAGTTTCGTTCGTTTATATTATCTCGGAGCATTTGCTCTCTGTGTTTTAAACAATGAGCGTTGAAAAGTAAGTACATAATATAAGTGTCTCAACGATGGTTGAATCAGAATAATTTAGACATGAAGAAGTTAAACTGATTTGCATGTTGCGACGTCTTGTTCATAATTTATACAGCATAAGAGTAATAAAAAGTCGTTCAAGGTGAGTAATTGATATCGATATTTTCAGTGGAAAAAAAAAATGTAGCAAATGTGGTGGAAATGTTTAATTTAGAAGTATTATCAAAGAAAACCGCGATGAACGTGAATAGAGGAAAAAACTTGGCTTCGCAGCTGTTCTCCAGACTAATATGCGAAATTCTTGATGAACCCAATTATCACCTGGAAACGTGGAGTGACATAACAGTTACTGGTAACGTCATGTCGGTCGGGTAATCTGTCATAGGCGGCCTCCTCAGCAGTGTAACGAGACTGCTGGATCTGTCAGCTCCTACAATTATTAATTAATAATAACTAATATTTAAAGGATAGTAATATTTACTTGAAACATGTAAGATGCTGGAAAGTGGAATTAGCACAGCCAAAGACCTTCAAGGGACCATAGACGGCCCGGGATTTACCTGGAACACAGTAAACATAACTTTTGTTGCGGAAACAGTAGAACTAAAGGGGAGTCATCCACTTCTCACTATACTGAGTGCGGGTCAGTCCATATATTCCCTCAGGACCTGAAGGAAAATTAACGAATCAAACAGGAGAATCAATTAGCGTCTGTCAGAAATTGCCGCAAACGTGAATAGAAATTTGGTAACAGACGAACGTTTCCGATACGAGGCAGCTGTCTTGAGTCTTTGTACGAATCACGTGGTTGAGGATTCTCCAGCAAAAATCCAATGAATGGTGTTGATAGAAACTGTTAACTAGCTGTTTGGTGAATTCTATTTCCACATGTGGTACGAGACTACGGATTGCCGTTGAAGAAAAAAACTGGAGGGAGCTAACAGCGAACATATTGGGAAACGAACGTCTCTCCAAGGACTAGCGTTACTGACTTCTTGAGGGAGGCCACTACATCGGTTTGGCCGGGCTTAGTCATTTTGATCTCCACCATACTTGCAAGACGCAAGCTGGAAGTAAGGCTACCTGATAAAGTATTCTGAACTCTGCTTCAAGCGCTCCTGCCAGGCTGTCTGTGAGTATATTAACAGAAATCTGTCGCCTCCTCAAAACTGTAACGGTATTACGCCTACGGAAAGAACTGACTGTGGGTTTTCTTTAGTTTTCTCGACCCACTAGAGACTCGTGGCAGGGAAATATGCTTGATTAGGAGACTCACTCTCCGACGAATGTTCTGAGCTTTGTTAAATAAGCAAATTGATGCGGTAAGGAAAGACCCTGCATAATTTTCCTATCAATCAGTACTAGCATTTTGTTTAAGTCAAAGACTTAGTAGCGCCCATGTTACAGTGGAAAGAAGACATTCGTTCCTTATAAGTTCTGTATGTATTGGAAACCATTTGATTTTTCATATTAGCTTTTGTTTCAACGACATCGTGCTTGAATTTCACACGAATATTTCATAACTTTCGTTTATTATCAACGTTCTCTGGCTCAATTGTAAGACTCGGTGTTACTTTTGCCAAATTACGGATTATTTATGTATTAAAGTAACCGTAAATACGCCGACGTTCTTTAGGCCCCCAAAGTTAATTGAATAAATGTGTCAGCTTATGAGATTCCTAGTGGAAAGTCCTATCATTCAGATCAAGTGATAAAAGTATTAAACTGACTAAATCAAGAAAAATTATTAAAATTAATAAAAAAGGTAAGACGTAATTACTAAAGCATACCTAATTACCAACCACAAAACCCCAAACCACCACAGCAGAGTCTTCCTGATAACTAAGTGGATAGGTGATGATTTTCGAAATTTAATTTCCTGGATTCAACTCCCGATACAGCCAAGAAAGGTACCAATTTTCATGTTGTGGACTAAAATTTTAAAACTTATGTAGACTACGTTAAATTAGACGATAATTGACAACTTTCGTTAATAAAGTCATAAATATAACAATCCAAGTGAGTTATATACATTGGTCATACATTTTTTTTTTTTAACTGCTTAACGTCTCCTATAACAACTAGGTCTCTAGATACGTTAAAGGATGGAGGGCAAGGAATGGGAAGGAATTCGGCCATGGCCTTTTGAAGGAAGCATCCCGGCATTCACCTGGAGTGATTTGAGGAAACCATGGAAAACCCAAATCTGGATGCCCGGACGGGGATTCGAACCGCCGTCCTCCCGAATGCGAGGCCAGAACGCTAGCCGTTACACCACCACGCTCAGTGGGTCATACACGATACTAGTAACGTAGAAATAAGATATTTGTTACTCCCACTCCATTAAGAGATTTTTCGAACGATCCTGATTATTTTATACTGAAATTCTCAGAATAGGATTCTATTAAGAGATCGGTGATTTATAGTTAATGGTTTAAAATTTTAATAATCTCAGGAGTTTAACAAACGGAAAGCCATTAAGATTACTAACTACTGACTACTAAAAACTCATTACTAATTAATATTTATATTCTAAAATGTTTCCATGGAGTGGAATAAGAAAGAAAATAATTAAATCAGTTACAGATATTGAAATTGATTGATTGGCTTTATATGTAAACGAAACAGATATTTCGTGTGACTGTAGTTAATCTTGTAGTCGTAGCTCAGTTTAGACCGGGTGATTTCTATAATTTCTTCTTCTTGTCATACGCTTCTAGCAGGGGTTCTCTTTCTTGCTTTGAGCCATGCATGGTCACGTTTTCATTGCAAGCGAGGGCGTTATCAGATTGGAGGTGGATGCTCCTTTAGGCTGAGCATTGCCCACACCGTATGTTGCGTGCTGATACATATCTGGTTGCTCCTCTCATCAGGCCAGACTCGCTTTCTCAGACGGGCTTGAAGACTATACTTGCAATCCACTTTCCTTTGAATACCTTGCTTTGCTTCTCCCAAAATGGACACATTGTCGGCAAAATAAAAATATTGAAATAACGATCTTCAACTCTTTTCTACTATCACACTCATGAGTTTAAGGAAGAATAGCGTGGAAAGGAAAAGATCTTTTTCTTTTTTATAAACATTTCCGACCTACTGTCTCCCACTTTGACATTGCTGTCACATCTTTCATACAACATTTAGACTTCCTGATAAACGAGTTTTTCTAACTATCGTTCTTCATAAAAAGTAGACTATCTGGGAGACCGATCTTCACTCGGCATCTTTCAATTTCTGTTAAATAAACAAGATAATTGTTATTAAATAATACCCATCTCCTCAATTTTGCAGAAATATCTCTGGCTGCAATTCGTGCAGCAACAATAACACATACAATAACAGAAGTGTCTATTATATTGGTAGATAATGCCAATAATGATAAAGAAATACTTCAGCTGTTTGTGTTACTACGAAATCTGTCAAGTGTCCTATTTTATCCTGTAAGAAGTGATACCTGAAGGTCGATAGGATCCCTATTCGAAACCCTGTCTTGATTGGGATTTTCAAAGGTGTTTAATCTATCCTTTGCCTCAAATAAAGTTTGATTTATGGTCACGAAGTACGCGAGAATATTTTCGTAGCATAAAAGGATAGAGTTCCTCTATCCGGTAGAATTATCGTATTTGTTTAGGTGGCTACGATAGAGGCTGATTACGCAGCTGCTGGTACTTTACACTAAATCATTAAGAACAAATACAATTATTATTGTTGTTATTCATATTATGTTTCTAATAGTCTTATAATAGATTAAAGGCTATTGTAGCCTGTTTGAATATTGATGATCTTACGAATTAAAGTGAAGTTTCTAAAATATTGTTATTGTAATTGGGCATAAAATTCGTATTTCTTAGACGTTACATTCTACTCCAAAAATCAGCTAATATTCTTTAAAAATCAGTGCAAGCTTGTAACTTCAGTATATATAATAAGCCTCTAAGACTTCGGCTGCGAGAAACAGTTATCGTTTCGTTGACCGCGATTCGGAAAATTGGCTGTACGGATCTGAGTGGTGTTTTAACACTTTGCAGTCTAGGTCTCAGCAGTGCTATGAGGTACATTTCATATTCATGCGTCGTTCAGAAGACGAGAAACGAAGAAAATAGTTTCCGTACAGTACAGTCCATGGTTCGAGGAGTAAAAAAAAAAAAAAAAAAAAAAAAAAAAAAAAAAAAAAAAAAAAAAAAAAATAAAAAAAAAATAAAAAAAAAAAGGAATGTTCCACCTTGCTCTGAAGTCGTAGGACTGAGAAATTAAAACAA
This sequence comes from Vandiemenella viatica, assembly GCA_031002005.1. NCBI lineage: Eukaryota > Metazoa > Arthropoda > Insecta > Orthoptera > Morabidae > Vandiemenella > Vandiemenella viatica. Next base: position 22,658 of record JARYHS010006749.1, read on the forward strand.
AGTATCTCCAAATTAGTTTCCAGTTAAAAACAAATTTCTTTCACTGTCGAAATCGTACGGAGATACGTACCAAAGGTATCATTCTGAATTGAAATAAAATTATTCGGAATTGAAACCACTATTAAAAATCTGTCATGCTCCCAGACTTGGATTTCATGTTTCATGTTAGACTAGTGGTTCTGTTGCCTGGTAGGACTACAGGGTTAGTTGATATTGAGGTAATTGACCAGCTAGTAAGAAAATAACAAGGGGATCATCAGATATGTTAAGAACGGATTTCAGTCTCTTGCATATATGCATAGGATCATACACTCTTTATGTCTGTGGTAGAGTCGTTTCTTCAAATGCACCCTAGTTTTTGAGATATTCGCATTAAAAAAAGGAATCAGTCAATAATTGCCACAGAATTCTATCAGCCAGCGTAGTGTAGGCGGTTAAGCGCCAATCGAATCGCCTAAGTTTCTGACCCGGATTCCAATCCGTGCAGCATTATTTTTTTTACTTATTTTAATATTCAGAAATTGTTCAGTATTAATTTTTTATTTAAACTTCATTTATGTACTTTTACTGTGTGCAACTATACAGGGTGATTCAAAAAACATGGACAAAATTATATGGTAGATCTGTCGTACAATAAGGATCAAAAATCGGATAGGAACAGAGGGTCGCAAACGCCTGTACAGGTATACTGGATTGGTCGCGGTGGACCAATCGCATGGCCACCACGATCAACAGACCTGTCTCCCTTGGATTTTTTTCTTGTGTGGATTTTTAAAATGACTTGTGTATGAACCACCTGTTGTAACGCCGGAAGACTTGGTTGGAAGAATCGTTGCGGCAACCGGATGTGTTCGAGATACACCTGGTATCTTTGAGAAGGTGCGCCGTTACATGCAACGGTGTTGCCGGGCTTGTCTGGATGCATCTGGCAAAAACTTTGAGCATCTGCTGCAGCCTCAACATTTGACTTGCATTAGTCGCATGTGAGTGAGTAATTATCAATGAAATGATCTGTAATGGTTTTGTTTCTGCTCTTTTTGTCAGTATTATTTTATACGTCCTGGAGCTGCTCCGGATCACATTTGCGACCCTCTGTTCCTATGCGATTTATGATTCTTATTGTATGACTGATATACCATGTCATTTTGAATCACACTGTATTTATAACAAAATACGTTACATACAATACAGCGTCATTTTTTTCAGGAATTCGGTTTTTCGAAATGAATTTTCATCAAAGGACAAGTGACAAACGCTTTTAAATGTTGCAAAATATTTTTGTCAGATTCGAATTTACTAACGTATTCGCCTCCTGACTAAATTTCTTCAGTGGGTGGGTGAGGTATGGTACATGCTGTTGTTGCTACACTAACCGAAATTGCGTTTGTTGTATATATTATAAGTAACTTTATTCGTTTTAAATATTATTTCACTCAATAAAAATGTGCAAATGAAGTTGAAATCAAATTAAAATAATCATGTTCAGCAATATCTGAAGATAAAAGTATTTGAGTCCAAGTCAGAACATTACCAAGAAGAGACCCTACCACCTATATCACACGTCTACGTGATAATACGGGGCAATTATTTTGATACATTAGGATTTTTTGTATACGAATATCTTAAAAACTAGGGCACATTTGAAGAAACGATGGTATCCCAGACACATGGAGTGTATACCGTTCAATATATATGCAGGAGATTGAAAGCTGATCTCCTTGTAAGTCATTAACACCACACGAAATTATTTAGTTACAGTCATACTGAAAAGCTATCAGCCCCCGTTAGCGGAGATGTAGATAAAGACTGTTGTTAGAAATAGGCTGATTTACCAGTGCTTCCTACTGAAGCTTATACATAAAGATAGATTTATTATTGTGATTACAAACCATCAGTCTCAAACTTACTAAGTCGCGATTTCTCACTGCATTTGAAACATTCTCGGCTGCGAGTTGATTGCAAAAAAGGAGTTAAAATTATCAGGTCAATAACTTCGTTAGAAAACCTGACATCCTGATATCCCTTTGTAAAATAAAATTAAAAAAAATAAATTTCATGTCATTGGAGATTGCCGACACAAGTGGAAATTTATAACTATGAATATCATACGTGTGACACGTCATACTTATAGCTACAGATATAGTAAATAATAATAATTCCGTGTGGTGGTAAGGACGTAGTGACAGGATTTCTATTTGTTGCGCATTCCGCCCCTCTCTTAGACGCCTTAACATAACCAGATAGTGCTACCAGATACAGGGGATCTACGGTTTAACGTAGACTCCGAACCACGGAAGCGTTCTGGCGTACTTCACATTTCGCAACAACAAGCTGTGTCGAAGGTGAAGGTCGCGTTAAGGGTCTATGAAACTTCCCGCCGAGACAGGGATTCGAACCGTGGACCTGTCGCTCCCCAGTCGGACACTTTAACCACTATGTCACCAGCTCCATATTGATATAATGTTAACATTAACATATTGCTGGTGCAAACTCATAAGATTTTACCAATCCAAAAACTCGCTGAGCTACCAGACCACCTAGTTTTTAAGTTTATGTTTGCTAAGTACTATCAAAATCTGATAAAAAAACTGTGTGTTTGTATGAAGAATATTGGCAAAACAAACCAAACATCCATTTGTATAATATTAGAGAGAAGTTCACTCACGTAACTAAATTCAGATATCTCGGAGAAATTATTCAACTTGCAGCACTAAATCGTGAAGCAAACAAAGAGAGAATAACTTAATTACAAAAAGCCTACAGAATCAACTGGAACAGATACAACAAAATGTCAATATCCTGAAACGCCAAGTTAAGACACTACATCATTGTAATCAAACCGGAGGCACTATACGCATCGGAAACTTTGATTATTGGGGGCAGATAATTGATTAAAGATATTTAAAAACAAGAAAGGAAAATTTTAAGGAAAATCTTTGGTCCAGTTTGTACCGGAGGAATTTGGATGAAAAGGGAAGTCACACGAACTATACCACCATTCGGAAAAAATTTCAGACACATTCAGTAAAAGACGAATTTAATTGTACGGCCATATTATCAGAATGAGTAACGACAGTCTAAACAAAAAGAATTCCAAACCTGGTCATTTCAAAGAAAATAAAAAACAACTGGCTAATTGAAATCGAAAAGGATTTACAGGAAATTGGAATAACAGACGATATCATACCGGACAGACGCCGATGTAGTAGCATTGCCAGTAACCACCAATTTTCCAACAGCCAGTATATTAGAAGAAGGAACACTTGGACGGAAGAACGTAGGAAAGAGCACAGCGAAAGGATGAAGAAATTTTGGGAACAGAGGAAAAACACATCTACTAGATAAGTTTACTCGCGCCCCTGCGTTGGGCATAACGATGGAAGAAGAAGAACAGTTAAGTTAATTTCTGTCCACGCACAACACGTTATACTTATAGCTACATACAGCAATGTCTTAGCGACGAATGGAAACCAGCCTTGGCAACTCTATGCAGAGAGCGTGGCACGCATGTTCAGCAACCGCCACAAACGGCCGAATATTGACTTCCTCGGCCCGCAACGAGCAACTGTAGCCACGCCAACTCACTGCCAACCGCCATGCGCGGGCGTCGGAGAGAGCCATTGACCTATATAAGGAGGTGCGACACCTGGGCTGTCTCAGTATCCGACAGTCAGCCGACCTGTGCAGATGTCTCGACATCTGATGAAGACGACGGAGCTAGTCGTCGAAATATCGTGGTTTCAAAACACTATTCGGCGGTAAACCCTTGAAGACTTCATTTTAAGCATACGCCGGGAAAGTCTACATTCTTACATATATATACTGCTATTACGGCATGTTGGTGACGCGAACTTATAAGCTCTTACCGATCCAAAAAAAAAAAAAAAAAAAAACGCCCAAAGCGCATATCATACGCGCAACAGTGATAGCATGTCGCCGAAAGGAAGTCGCGAACTCACTGATCTACTCCCTTCCAAACATATAAAAGTTTTCACTTCAAAAACCAACTGAACGAAATTACGGGTGACAGCTAGTAATGAAAGAAATATATGCCAGGTTCTTTGACGCCGCGTATGCAGAAATGTTTTACAATTCGTACCTGTGTTGTAAATGAGCTCATAAAGTTTCGTTGTCATGGTAACCATGTTGCCCCAGATGACCTCAGCAGCTGTCTCACTGAAGGGAGGTCGCTTAACCCCCTCTGAAGCACCCCTAAAGCCGGGTAACGCCGCTCGCCGTGCTCTATCGACAGGTGTCACGGCGTATCTCGATCCCTCGAAGCACCGCCCCACTGGCCAGGGGCCTAGCGCCCCCGATCAGCCATCAGGTCCTCCCCCGAAACTGATAGCAACCTCACAGAGGGAAAGGCTTCACATTACTGCACACTCATGCAACCAAGGCTGGGCTGTGTTGTAAATCTTTATTTTTTTGGCAACCACTAGCTGTTACCAGAGCCCTCGTACGCGTAGACTTAGAATTTTATTGCTACAATTGCATATAGAAAGATGTAAGACAGACAAAGGTGATGAAATGTAGCAGAAACAAAACCAGTAGTAGTTAATTAAATATAAATATAGGGCCGGATGTGCTAGAAGAAGTTAGTGAATTTTGCTACTTAGGAGGTTAAATTTCAACCGATCACCGAAGCAGGAATGATGTTAAAAGCAGAATAGTGGTGGAAAAAAGATCTTTAGTGAAAAAAAGAAATCTTTTAGTTGCAAGTATTAATCTAAGACTCAGAAAGAACTTTTTAAAACTATATGTGGCGCGCAGCACGTTATGGCAGTGAAGCATGCACTTTAGGAATACCAGAAAGGAGGAAAATTGAAGCATTTGAAATGTGTTACTATAGAATGTTACTGAAAATTAAGTGGACGGATAAAGTACGAAATGAACGAGATTTGGAAATGATGGGCGTGGAAAGAAATTTGTGTGAGGTCTTTCAGAAAGAGGATAACTTATTAGTGGAGAGTGGAGGGCACAGGCAAAAACTGCTGAGGAAGATAAAGATTAGAATATATAAAGCAGATAATTGAGGACGTGGGTTAAAAAAAAATACCTAAAAGGTGCTACAAAAAATCACGGAGTAAGGATAATATGATGGAGAAGCCATCACTATACCGTTCTAATATCGAAAATGGCTCTTGCAAAAAATCAGTTAGCAATTGTTTAAAAAGATAACAAGGAACTACGAGGAAGGGGGGGAGGGAGGTTAATAGAGGGCATCTTGTATTTTGAAACTTGGCTTTATCTTCTTTCTTCAGCATGAACATTAGATTCTTAGTTTTCTAACAACTTTAGCGGCTTGTGCTATAGATGTCAAAACGTAACAAACAGAGACAGTTACTTTCGCATTTATAATATTATTAGTATAGATCATACACAAACATGAGTGAAAGAGAGAGAAAATTGAATACCGATATAGCAAAAAAAAAAAAAAAAAAAAAAAATAATAATAATTAAATGCATGTGGCAATGTTGGGTCCCGAAGGATTGTTCGGCCGCCTACGTCACAGAGTTTCTGTTTGCCACACGTTCTACCTCCGTCGGGGCTGGACTAACAGTTTAACGCGGTATCCGTATGACGGAATGTCCAGGCGTGGCTCATATAGTCAAAAACAACTTTTAAAAATGTCTGCCCCCAAGGAAATTTGAATTCGGGACTCCATACAGAACTTTTGAAAGCAAGCACCTTAACTAATGAGCTAGCAGCCCATTCTACCGTAGAGAATTACGGAGACTGACACATGTTATGCGTATGTCTTCCACCGTTAAGTTAGTTTTCAAAATTAAATGAAAATATATTACTTATACAGAGAATAGTATTCTATGTCCTTTCTAGTGGAAAATAGTATCTCCTTGGTAAATTTAATCAAGATCGGATTAGTCGTTTAGCTCTGAAAGCGTAACAAATAGAGAGACAGAGTTACTTTAGCTTTTATGCCCATTCACTGTTCTGCTGACAATCACGTGAATATACAAGCAATGAAAGGCGTCCTTTCCCAATCACTACACATTACAGAAGCGAGGTTGAAAAAAAATGTTGGACGCAGTTAGTGATGTGCGTTTTTGGAGAGTAGTTCAACAATCATCGTGTAATTACATTAGGCAAATTCTATCACTTTTATACCCACCGCTGGCTCAGAAATGCAGTTACCACTATTTTAGACCAATCGATCTATTATGTTCCCCTTCTGGTGTTCCTCTGATATGTGAAGCATGTTTGTATAGCTTGGAAATGTTACTACACTGTACTATAAATTTTTCTCAATTTCTAAAATAAATCCAACTCAACTGCATCTCTTTGCACTCATTCAAAAGGCGTTACCAACGTAACCGTGTTTAAGTTATCGTTAACTCTATATTTTCCTAGCCAGATGCCTGCTGATACCACTGGAAGCCAAACAACCTCAGCCTACAGCAATCTGAGTTACGTGGAACGATTTTGGTGTAATTTGTGTCATTTTGCTCGGTCAAGCACGCGACAGCTAAACACGTTTCTATCTTTTCTTCATCATCTGGGAATTCTTTCAGCAGGTCGAGTAGGTGATTTTAGAACAATGTTGCCTTCATATATTACGTTCTTGATATCTCTAATCTGATAAGACTACAGCCCAGATAGCATGTCATTTATATGTGCGATGGTCGTATTTTTTACATGAAATGTAGTGTGAATCTTCTATAAAGGAATTTAATTTTCGTATAAAAGGAAAGTAGGAAAGGAAGTAGAAGTTAAATAATAGCTTCAACAGGCTTCTAATTGCAAATATTATTTCAATTGAGAATTTTGATTAAATCCGTAAAAGGGAATTTAGTTAAAAATATAATGAGTACTATACAGCTGTAATATCCCTTGGTTACGGTAAATTTATGCGTGTGAATTCCACGTTTCTTTGGCATCGGCGAGAGCCAGGTGACTCATACCTGCGCTGAAAGACCGAACGATTTATGGCAGGCCGTAAAGTTAAAAGCTTTACGCATTCAATGAAATTCAAAGGACAGTATAGGGATGTGCCGAAATGAGGATTTCCTGGTACAGTAGAAAGTTGAAACTAGAGAAACGATGCTTCGGAGAAAAAGTCAGGTTGCGGAACACCTTTGTTGGGAACCAGCGAATCAAACTGTGTTACGAACTTTTACAAACCATAAGTTTTTTATGTTGCATGAAGAGCGCCAATGGAGATGGTGGATGACCCGCCAAACGCTGCGACTCGCTGAAATTTCCCGCCTCTGTTAAGACTGGGGAGCCTGCAAGTTTTCAACGGAGCGAACACGCGGGAGTGACGACATTCTGTTTCTGGCCAGCAAACAATCCGCACCGACGCGCCACGGGAGATTGCTGACCTGCGGAGAGCTGTGGGGGAGCTACCTCGCCAAGTGACCTTCACCCAGCTGACCAACAGGGTCTATGAGACTCTGTTTTATCTGAATGTCATCTGTTACGGTAAAGAACGCCGACGATGTATAGACACTCTTGCGTCATTCAACCCTAGGCAACGCTCTGAGATGAGAATCATGCTCTAAATTGTTCAAAAGAAACTTTTAATGTTCAGTTCTGTTCAATAAACCAATCAATTTTATATTCAAAGAAAATAATAGGTGTTGTAAACCCTGCTTTCAATAACTTCCTTTCCAATCAATCAGTATATCATTTGAATAGATGAAGATTTGTGTTTTTTAATGGTATTTTAAAATTACAATTTATTGCTTTGATTAAAAGTATTTCAGAATTGGAATGTCGCTTCTCTCGGATAGAGAACACTTCCATTCTTGGCGCCTACCCGGGATTAATTTTGCAAATTAACTTATTCATTAATGCATCTCATTATTTCATTCTAATTTTAATAACGTAACAAACCAGACGTTACACAGCTTACGGATGCAAAGTAGTTTGTAAAATACGATATATTCTAGTTTTCGCGGAATGATAATAATCTGTTTCGTTTTATACCAATGTTTTCAAGAGACGTTTTACCAACGTGAAAAATTAAGTTACGTTACAGATAAATTAATATTAAAAGTTATTAAAAGTTGATTCCAGCAAAGAAAGGATGCAATAGTGGAACTCCAAATACGAAACCACACGTTTCTGAACGGAAAATTTTATTTTGTTGAGAAAGTTTTAGAATGTGATTTACAAATCTTAAATGCGGATTGCCTCATTCTAAGAGCATGCTTCTGTAAAGTTAAAACAAAAAATGTATCCAGTCTGTAAAAATAATTTTTTAGCAAAAATTTAGAAATCAAAACGACAGAAATGCTAGAAGAAGGAGAATTTGTGTCGGAATACATTTTTAGTTCTCCTTTCCGAGTGAACGAGAATGTATTGGGGTAAGTGAATTTTACCTAATGAGATGGGGTAATTGCTTATATATTTCATCCTGGAAGAGCAAAACCCATTGTGATTATGCGGCTGTCCTGATATAGTCTGCGAGCTACTAACTCGCCACTGTAGGTTTCAGAACCGTGGTTATTCCGACTCCTCGTCAACGCGTGCTGCATTGGTGCGTTTGTGTTTGTGCGTGCATGGTGTCCTAAAAATGTCCGAGCTGGAATTAGAGCAAAGGGCAAAGAATAAACATTATATATGAACATTAAAATCGGAAAAGAGAGGGTGATACACTGAAAATGTCTGTGCAGGGGCATGGCGAGAATTCCATGCAGAAAATGGCAGACTTGAAATGGATTGAACGGTTTGCTGAGGAAAGAAACAACTGGATTGTTATGAGAAGTTAGGATGGCCAGTGACGAATCGAAGGGAGGTTAGCATTGCTTAAATACTTTAAACAACCAACCAAGTATTCCAGTTTGGTGAACTGCATAAGTAGTGTAAAATTTAAGATGGTAACTGCCGAAACTTTTCGTCAAATCATAGTTCCTCCATCACGACATTTCACCTGCGTATACTCCACTGTGATTATGGGAGTTAATGGCCGTGAAACAAATAACTTTGGATGTCAATCCACATTTTCAAAATTGTTTGGAAGGTTGGAGAAGAGGCTGTCATCTGTGTACAGCTTCAAAAATCCAGTTCTCCTTCGTAAGTACAGTGATTGTTTAACGACAGCTAATGAATGTTCAACCATGTTGGAAATGTAGCTGCGAGGACTAAAAATTACCTAGTAGTAACAATAAAACAAAGCTACAGTATTGATTATGTTTTCTTTATAAACATTTCAGAAGCTCGCTAACTGAACAAATTAGTATTGTAATTTTTTTACTAATTTTTCGTTGTAGATTTTGTACGAAAATTTTGTTATTTTGTACTTCATAATTTTAATGTTAAATATAAACCATTACCAGACAGAAAATAAACTACTAGTGTCCAAACATTTTAAAATTT
>JARYHS010006750.1:0-14001 GCA_031002005.1 Vandiemenella viatica
GCATTCTGAGCCACACTGGCAGGTCAAATACTTATATGGAAATATGAAATGATAAAGCATAGCTGAAATATTTCTTGAATCTAAAGTCATAAAAACTAATGGTTTATTTAAACTGAAATCAAATTAACTTTGACATATCACTGCCAATAAATTTACAGAACATGAGGATATGAGTTACTATAATAGGGCTTCTCACTAGGGATTGCAATCCAGCAAAGCGGGATCCCGCAATCCCGCGGGATCCCGCATCATTAGACAGTCTGGCGAATCCCGCACAAAATTAAAGGGATCCGCAATCCGCTAAATCCGGCGGAAACGCGTGTCAGTCTGCGTGACTCGCTGCCCCACTCGGTCTATGTCGGATGTATTGCACTGTTTGCCTGTACCCTTCCAGTTGGCATTTGACTCATGTGAACAAGCGTTTGTTTTTGTCAACCTTCGTCATTCGTAAGTAAATAAATACACTTTTTCGTATTGATCAAAACTTACGTTGGTTTCGAGTACACATTTCTGTAATTTGAGTTATGATGCGTATTTAGTACGATTTTCTAACCATATAATTATTTTTTAAGTGTCTCACACGTTATCTGAACTACACGATTACAGCTTCTTATTCACAGTTTCATTATTCCCATTTTCTGTATTTGCAGATAAAGTAATTGTGACAATTTCCTGATTTGCTGCTGAAAATTTGAATATTCGTTGATATGAAACTAATGTTATCGTAATTTAATGATCGCGTACCTATTTATTTAACAGCTATGAACAGGAAATTGTATATCCTTTGACTTATTGTTGTTTTTGCCGCTGCCTCAATGCGTTTCTTTGACGAAAGCCACCTGCTTACATGTGCCGCTCGGGCTTTCAATTAATCCTTCTTCTCCTAGTTATTATTTCGACTAAAGGTAAAATTAGTTATAATGAAATTTTCACGGGTGTATCGACGAATTGTGTTGTAGGAACACCATACTTCGACGGCTGCCTTCGCCGTCTTCCTCACGTGCGTAATTTTATGTGTTTGCAATAAAATCCGGAGATACAATCTATGAGGACTTCACTGCAATCATTCGCCTAGAAAGTCTCCTTTCTTACTAAAAAATAATAATTTCTACTCTAAAAAACGTCGTTACGCCACATAAGTAAATCTGAAATACTTGACAGTTTACGTGTTGGTGAGTAGTTTCTTTCAATAACATTGAATCAACTGTAATATCAATCAAGTAATCAGTCCAAGTCTCGTGCTTGGGCAGTGACAAAAAGTTATGAGATCTTGTTCTGAGCCAAGTCTACACTTTACAGAGTATATTCAATTCACTTTGTGAAATGGAATGCTTTTTCTCGGTGTTATGGAACGTTTATTAAGTTTTTTTTAAAAAAAAACTCTGGTAACTTGGCCATTAAGCAAACAATATTTTTAAACTTTATGTGATGTATTGTAAGGCACATAATATGACCTAAGACTCAATATTTTCTATTTTATTATTTATTTAAAAATTGGTTTAGATTAAAAAACAAAAATGTAAAACTTCGAAATACTCTTAAGACACGCTAAAAAGTTTTAATGTCATTTTGCCAATCAAAATATTGTAACAATTAACTTTTATCATTAACATTAAAAATTATTTATTAACTAGCTGTTACCCGCGACTTCGTACGCGTGGACTTGGAGTTTCAGTTCCAGAATTGGATATAGAAAACTGTTAGTAACGTAAGATTTGTCCCAAACAACACCGAATCGACATAATATGATGGAAAGCCATCATTATATCATCCTATCATCTAATCTGTCTCATGAAGAGAATCAATTTTCAAGGGGGGAGGGGGTTAACTGATGGCAGCTTTATTTCAGCTTGGTTTTTTCTTCTTTATTCAACATGAGCATCTGAATCTTATAATCTAATAGCAGCACATTGTCTTCTAGACCTGCACCTTAGGCCAGGTTTACGTCCGTAAGGCATGTCAAAAAGGAAGACAAATTGGTGCCAGAAACTTTTATACAGACACAAATGAATAGTACAGTGCAGAGCAAATTGACTTCTATACTAAATAATAAGTTTTGTTTCTTATCGAAATTTATTAATAAATCAAACACTAACAGATTGCGTGACTGAGCAACCAACGTAACATTACAGACTAACACACGAATCTGTCTGTCTTTCATCATTCGATAAGTTCTTAAAATTTCGTGACTAAAACTGTTATTCATGCCGAAAAAATGTCCTGTGTCCTTCCTACACTATTTCATTGTTAAATTCCATCAATATTGATATAGCCATTTAGTCGTCAAAACGTAACAAAAAGACAGAAACTTACTTCCACATTTATAATATAATAGCTGGTACCCACAACTTCGTTCGTGATTGTAAAGTATTCATATTGACAGCTGTAGACATCTAACCACCATAGTGCACGATGGGAGACTCGATACTATTACCACACACAAATACCAGTCTTCTGCGCTATGTAGTTCCGGCAGCAAAGTAAAATTTACGGATACACACAAGTCTTTGGATGAAATACGAAAATATTCATGATCGACCAATTTCGAACACCATATCTCACACACTCCCACAGTTACCGAATTTCGGCCAACGTTGTGATCGATGGGTGACTCTGTGTTACTACCACACAAAAACGCCGGTAATCTGCGATTGATAGTTTTCACTTAAAAGTGATACAACGTGACACATGCGTCTTTGGCAGAAATATGAAATTGCCGCAGGTCGACCATTTTATCCCCCATTTCTCCCACACCCCCATAGCTACCGACATCTAACAACCATAGTGCACTACATGAGATACGATTCTACTACCAACACAAACACCAATGCTCTATGCTATGTAGTTGTGGCAGAAAAGTGACATATGCGGAGACAGTCGAAATACGAAAATATCCTTGGTCGGCCACTTACAACCACCATATCTACCACAGTACCACAGTATCTGAAAATCGGCCGCTGTTGTGGTCGAAAGGTGACTCTGTGCTACTACTACACACAAACACCAGTTATCTGTGATCTATAGTTTTCGCAGAAAAGTGATACACCATGACACTTTTGTCTTTGGCAGAAGTATGAAATTGCCAGCAGGTCGATCACTTTCACCCCCATATCTCCCACACCCCCATAGCTGCCGACATCTAACAATAATAGTGCACTACATGAGATACGATTCTACTACCAAACACAAACAACCAATGCTCTATGCTATGTAGTTGTGGCAGAAAAGTGACATATGCGGAGACAGTCGAAATACGAAAATATCCTTGGTCGGCCACTTACAACCACCATATCTACCACAGTACACAGTTTCTGAAATTCGGCCGCTGTTGTGATCGAAAGGTGACTCTGTGCTACTACTACACACAAACGCCAGTTATCTGTGATCTATAGTTTTCGCTGAAAAGTGATACACCATGACACTTTTGTCTTTGGCAGAAGTATGAAATTGCCACAGGTCGATCACTTTCAACCCCCATATCTCCCACACCCCCATAGCTACCGACATCTAACAACCATAGTGCACTACATGAGATACGATTCTACTACCAAACACAAACACCAATGCTCTATGCTATGTAGTTGTGGCAGAAAAGTGACATATGCGGAGACAGTCGAAATACGAAAATATCCTTGGTCGGCCACTTACAACCACCATATCTACCACAGTACCACAGTTTCTGAAATCGGCCGCTGTTGTGATCGAAAGGTGACTCTGTGCTACTACTACACACAAACGCCAGTTATCTGTGATCTATAGTTTTCGCTGAAAAGTGATACACCATGACACTTTTGTCTTTGGCAGAAGTATGAAATTGCCACAGGTCGATCACTTTCAACCCCCATATCTCCCACACCCCCATAGCTACCGACATCTAACAACCATAGTGCACTACATGAGATACGATTCTACTACCACAAACACAAACACCAATGCTCTATGCTATGTAGTTGTGGCAGAAAAGTGACATATGCGGAGACAGTCGAAATACGAAAATATCCTTGGTCGGCCACTTACAACCACCATATCTACCACAGTACCACAGTTTCTGAAATCGGCCGCTGTTGTGATCGAAAGGTGACTCTGTGCTACTACTACACACAAACGCCAGTTATCTGTGATCTATAGTTTTCGCTGAAAAGTGATACACCATGACACTTTTGTCTTTGGCAGAAGTATGAAATTGCCACAGGTCGACCACTTTCAACCCCCATATCTCCCACACCCCCATAGCTACCGACATCTAACAACCATAGTGCACGACAGGAAAGACGATTCTACTACCACACACAAACACCAAAGGTCTATGTTATGTAGTTGTGGCAGGAAAGAGAAGTATACGGAGATACGAATTTTTGGTCGAAATATGAAAACGCCCTGCACTGACCAACTTTAATCATTATATCTCCCACATCCCCACAGCTATCGGCATTCGGCCAACGTTGTGCACGACAGGAAACTCCATGCTACTTCCACCACAAACATCAGTGATCTGTGCTAGGTAGTGGTGGCTGAAAAGTGAAATATAGGAAAAACACGTCTATTTTTATATATATATAAGATTTATTTTATGGTGTCGACGTTGAGGTCATTAGAGGCAGAGAGATTTGGATACAAAGTGCGGGAATGAATTTGGCCATGGCCTTTTGTAGGAACCATTCCGCCTGCAGTGATTTAGGAAAACTGGTTCGGATAGGGATTCTATTTGAGGATAAATTATGTGAGTAAATTAATCCCAGTAACTGTTACATTCCATTAGTGAATTGTCTGCCTGACCAGACCTGAAAGGAATTTGTTTCTTTTGTCCTGTCACCAATAGTTCTGAGGGCAGAGAGATCATATGACCCTACGCACACATGTTTCCCTCTCCTGTACCAGCCTACTTTCGTCCTCTTCTATTTTCAACTTTAAATTCGTTCAGCTTTTTTGGTTAATTATTCTTTGCCTTTTTGTATATATGTGAAGTATATACAACGACTCCATGGTGCGAATTTCATGTAAGATTGTAGTTTAATTTTCTTTTAATATAATCATTATTATCAATGTTTGAAGCACATACAGTGGATAACAAATTTTAATACATTTATTTCCATAAATGTAAGTATTCCTAATTCATTAAAAGAAAGACAGATATTTACTTAAAACACAAACTAACCTAGAAAAACAAACTAAATTTCAGGAAACTGGATGAAGAATTACCGAACTGTAATATGGAACCACGAAAGAATTTCAAACAGTTCATCTGCCTTGCAGAAGTAACGGATTTTTTAATCACTAGTACTGTCTGATCCACTTTTAAGATATCACATCATTTAAGACAACGATAATGCTTTGTCGATTCAGATTAGGTTGTTTTTTTTTTTTTCAATAAAACAAGCAGAGACTGTTTTGTTTCTTAAAGTAACGTTTCGTATTGTTCAGCACGCATTTAAAAACTGCGATCAGTACTTGTCTTCATCAACTCCCTTAATCTTATCTTATATATATATAAAAATAGACGTGTTTTTTCCTATATTTCACTTTTCAGCCACCGCTACCTAGCACAGATCACTGATGTTTGTGGGTGGAAGTAGCATGGAGTTTCCTGTCGTGCACAACGTTGGCCGAATGCCGATAGCAGTGGGGATGTGGGAGATATAATGATTAAAGTTGGTCAGTGCAGGGAGTTTTCATAATTCGACCAAAAATTCGTATCTCCGTATACTTCTCTTTCCTGCCACAACTACATAACATAGACCTTTGGTGTTTCTGTGTGGTAGTAGAATCGTCTTTCCTGTCGTGCACTATGGTTGTTAGATGTCGGTAGCTATGGGGGTGTGGGAGATATGGGGGTTGAAAGTGGTCGACCTGTAGCAATTTCATACTTCTGCCAAAGACAAAAGTGTCATGGTGTATCACTTTTCAGCGAAAACTATAGATCACAGATAACTGGCGTTTGTGTGTAGTAGTAGCACAGAGTCACCTTTCGATCACAACAGCGGCCGAATTTCAGAAACTGTGGTACTGTGGTAGATATGGTGGTTGTAAGTGGCCGACCAAGGATATTTTCGTATTTCGACTGTCTCCGCATATGTCACTTTTCTGCCACAACTGCATAGCATAGCATTGGTGTTTGTGTTTGGTAGTAGAATCGTATCTCATGTAGTGCACTATGGTTGTTAGCTGTCGGTAGCTATGGTGATGTGTGGAGAAATGGGGGTTGAAAGTGGTCGACCTGTGGCAATTTCATACTTCTGCCAAAGACAAAAGTGTCATGGTGTATCACTTTTCAGCGAAAACTACAGATCATAAATAACTGGCGTTTGTGTGTAGTAGTAGCACAGAGTCACCTTTCGATCACAACAGCGGCCGAATTTCAGAAACTGTGGTTGTGTGGTAGATATGGTGGTTGTAAGTGGCCAACCAACAATATTTTCGTATTTCGACTGTCTCCGCATATGTCACTATTCTGCCACAACTACATAGCATAGAGCATTGGTGTTTGTGTTTGGTAGTAGAATCGTATCTCATGTAGTGCACTGTGGTTGTTAGATGTCGGTAGCTATGGGGGTGTGGGAGAAATGGGGGTTGAAAGTGGTCCACCTGTGGCAATTTCATACTTGTGCCAAAGACAAAAGTGTCATGGTGTATCACTTTTCAGCGAAAACTATAGATCACAGATAACTGGCGTTTGTGTGTAGTAGTAGCACAGAGTCACCTTTCGATCACAACAGTGGCCGAATTTCCGAAACTGTGGTAATGTGGTAGATATGGTGGTTGTAAGTGGCCGACCAAGGATATTTTCGTATTTCGACTGTCTCCGTATATGTCACTTTTCTGCCACAACTACATAGCATAGAACATTGGTGTTTGTGTTTGGTAGTAGAATGGTATCTCATGTAGTGCACTATGGTTGTTAGATTTCGGTAGCTGTGGAGGTGTGGGAGATATGGGGGTTGAAAGTGGTCGTCCTGTGGCAATTTCATATTTCTGCCAAAGACAAAAGTGTCATGGTGTATCACTTTTCAGCGAAAACTACAGATCATAAATAACTGGCGTTTGTGTGTAGTAGTAGCACAGAGTCACCTTTCGATCACAACAGCGGCCGAATTTCAGAAACTGTGGTTGTGTGGTAGATATGGTGGTTGTAAGTGGCCAACCAACAATATTTTCGTATTTCGACTGTCTCCGCATATGTCACTATTCTGCCACAACTACATAGCATAGAGCATTGGTGTTTGTGTTTGGTAGTAGAATCGTATCTCATGTAGTGCACTGTGGTTGTTAGATGTCGGTAGCTATGGGGGTGTGGGAGAAATGGGGGTTGAAAGTGGTCCACCTGTGGCAATTTCATACTTGTGCCAAAGACAAAAGTGTCATGGTGTATCACTTTTCAGCGAAAACTATAGATCACAGATAACTGGCGTTTGTGTGTAGTAGTAGCACAGAGTCACCTTTCGATCACAACAGTGGCCGAATTTCCGAAACTGTGGTAATGTGGTAGATATGGTGGTTGTAAGTGGCCGACCAAGGATATTTTCGTATTTCGACTGTCTCCGTATATGTCACTTTTCTGCCACAACTACATAGCATAGAACATTGGTGTTTGTGTTTGGTAGTAGAATGGTATCTCATGTAGTGCACTATGGTTGTTAGATTTCGGTAGCTGTGGAGGTGTGGGAGATATGGGGGTTGAAAGTGGTCGTCCTGTGGCAATTTCATATTTCTGCCAAAGACAAAAGTGTCATGGTGTATCACTTTTCAGCGAAAACTAGCTATCACAGATCTCTGGCGTTTGTGTGTGGTAGTAACACAGAGTCACCTTTCGATCACAACAGCGGCCGAATTTCAGAAACTTTGGTTGTGTGGGAGATATGGTGGTTGTAATTGACCGACCAAGGATATTTTCGTATTTCGACGAAAGGCATATGTCTCCGCAGATTTTACTTTTCTGCCACGACTACATAGCATAGAGCATTGGTGTTTATGTGTGGTAGTAGAATCGTGTCTGTTGTCGTGCACTATGGTTGTTAGTTGTCTGTAGCTATGGGGGTGTGGATGATATGGGGGATGAAAATGGTCGACCTGCGGCAATTTCATATTTGTGCCAAAGACGCATGTGTCACGGTGTATCACTTTTAAGTGAAAACTATCAATCGCAGATCACTGGCGTTTGTGTGTGGTAGTAATACAGAGTCTCCCATCGATCACAACGTTGGTCGAAATTCGGTAACTGTGGGAGTGTGTGAGATATGGTGTTTGAAATTGGTCGATAATGAATATTTTCGTATTTCATCCAAAGACTTGTGTGTATCCGTAAATTTTACTTTGCTGCCGGAACTACATAGCGCAGAAGACTGGTATTTGTGTGTGGTAATAGTATCGAGTCTCCCATCGTGCACTATGGTGGTTAGATGTCTATAGCTATCAATATGAATTCCTTACAATCACGAACGAAGTCGTGGGTACCAGCTAGTTTATCATAAAATATGTTCATGTCACTAGCCATGATTAGCGCACAGATGTTCACACCCGAAAATGACTTTGAAGAATGAACACAATCTCGACTGTGTTTGCAATGCTCCCGTTGACATGTTACCACCAGTCGGCAGTATCGTTGTTCCAGCAGCTAACGTTCAGAACGCGTGATGGAGTTTCTTAATAACCATAATGCGTAGTGCTCAAATATCACACAACGCGAATTTCATACTGTGTTTTTTTTAAGCTAGCCACAAAGCCTTCTGACAATTTTTATAAGTGCCATAACAAAGATAATGTGTTATGGATGTATAAAGTGACCGCAATGCGTTGTGAACATTTTCTTTCGCTCACTGAGAATTTCGTTCTTTGAGCATATATATATATACGTTATTCGTATTAAGGCACTTACAAAAACAGCCAGAATGCATTGTGGTTAACGCAAAAAGACCACAACAGGAAATTCGCGTATGGTCCACGTCCCATTCTCCACACATGAAAAATTCTCATTTCTGTTTTTTCTTTTTCTGTTTTTCTTTTTTTTTTGGAAGTTGTAACGCGACAGGTAAGAAGAATCATATATATTAAATGCACCCTGGACCGATTCGTCGTGAAAACAAAAAGTTATATATTGATAAGCCACAACGTGTTGTAACCATTTAAAAAAAAAAAAAACAGAACACGTTGCGGTCGGGTTTTTTTTTTTTTTTTTTTCGCTTAGCTATATGCAAAGACCCTATTTTACAACTGCTTTTCCTGTTATTTTTTGAAAACATTTATTTTTATAACGCTTATAAACAGATTTTTTAATTTAGAATGTAACTTGCTCGAGTTTCAGTCAATTTATAGTACTGTTTGTTTACTTCAAAGAAGCTTTATATGCTAATTCAACAAGCAATAATGGTTCTGTGTATACAACCAGTTCGCGCGGCACACATTTTTTAAGACTTCTCGGAAAGAGAGCGAGAAGCCAGACATCACTGACGTGGCCGAGGAATATTGCTCAAGAACTGTCGCAACTCACGCAACGATCAGCACGCTGCCATTTCACACAGCGTAGAGAAAGATTAAAATTGTTGGTCGAGCTTTCCGACTGAGCTCGTTTTTAGAAGCTAAACTTACGTGCGAATGATACCTCTGAGTATCTAGAAACAGAGTGATGCTGTTTAATTGTACGCCGCCTGCCTTTTCTGTCAGGGAAATTACGGAAACATCAATATTGTGCAACTTACTCCTAATGCTTCTGTTTTATTATCTTTAACCCTAGAATTACGAACCCTTTTTTTAACTTGAACTACGAAATGGGGTAAATATTTACGCCATGGGATTTTCGTACTTGAAATCGTTCTAAAAGCAGTAATCTGACTTATAAGGACATGAATTATTTTGTTTCTTCGTGCTAAAGAGAATGGTAAAGAGCAAATTCAGTTTGATCAAGGTTTAGTTAGTGAACAATCCATTTAAATAGCTAAAAGAAACGGAGAAACCATCATTAAAAAAAAATTGAATAACCGATTTTTAAATTTCAAACGGCATTTTAAAGAGCAAAAAATAAAATCATGATGTTTCCCCCCAAAAAATTATTTATCTGCGACTCAAACTTTAAAAAAAAAATTGGGTATCTGATCTTTGCAAAAGTCAAGTAAAAATCCATGAAATATTGGTTTTCAAAAATATATTTCAATTTCTGTCATGCAAAATGTAAAAAAGAAAAAATGGATATATATAAAAACAAATTCAAAAGTAAAGTTGCCATTCAACTTATTCAAAGGCGCCACAATCGCTGAAATAAAGTACCCTGTGATACTCGGAGATCGGCCGCTTGCACTTTGTGTAATATATTTGCGGTTTGTAATCCTCCGATCGGGGAAACAAGCCACATCGGGCAGGCTTTTTTGGTGACTCATTAGTTGGTTGAAATTTTTTATCAAGAAAAATCAAGATATTGTTTCTTAGTACACGGCGAAGAGAATGTACTTCTAGTATTGCCCTAAGGTGTGGCTTCAAAAGCGAGTTGACCAAGCTTTTAATAAATTGTCTTCGGTTCTCACTGACAAGATCAGTGTCGAAGTTGTAAAGGATTAAGGCGTTGATTCCTCCTTGGTCAAGCATGGCCATCCATATCCTCATTGGCCTTTGGAGAGTTTTACGGTGCTTGGAGTACTTGTGACACATTTGGTTGAAGGTGTTTGTTCCTCCTTTCGTTGTATTATAAAAATTTATAATATCTGGTTTCTTGCTGTTCGAGTCGATCGTGCCAGTATGGTGTAATGTTGACAGCAGTAGGACTATTTTATTTCGTTTTGGAGTATGGAATACCAAAGTCATGTTCCAATCGAACGCAAACTTGGATGATGACACCTGTCCCTCGCATCGGAAATTCTCAGCAATTTCACGTTTTTTTTCCGTAGTGTTCCAACGATGGTAATGGAATGCTCTGAGAGCATTTTCTTGAAAATTTGGATTGACTGAAACCAGGGTTATGTTTCGGGTGGTTCCATACAGCGGCTCGGATAATTTCCTAATATAATACGATGAGACACTCTTGCCATTATCTGTCTGTACTTTTCCCGCGTATGGCAGTGTAGAGAACATGTAGAACGTTCGTGCGTCGTTGAGCATCATGATCTTTATTCCGTATTTATATCGCTTAGAGCCATTGAATACTTTAAATGGGCATCGTCCTCGGAAGGAAACTAGTTGCTATTGTACAATATGAAGCTGTACAATTTGATACAAATTGTTCCCAAATCTCACGGACTGCAGAAAATTTATCTATTGCTTTTCGCTCAAGCTGTGTACTTTTATCATCGAAACGTATGCACTTCGATATGAAGAAAAATCGGAGTCGTGACATCGTTGCACGGTATCTAATGGAACCGTAATCAGCACTCCATAAATCTTCAAGATTTGTGTGACCCGTTTTTTGCATGCCCGAAAAATACAGTAATCCTATGTAAGCGTTCAATTCAATCAAAGAAATGTTCGAGTACGTGGGATTTGCTGGTCATCAACTTCGAGCCTCTAAATCTCTTGGAATTTCTTCATTCATGTGGTGAACTATCTTCTCCAACAAAGAATCAGTAAAAAACAAATTCCATGCTTCAAAAGGCGTACGGACTTGTTTCGCTGCTCCAAGTGGGCTCGGCAAGTACGATGTCGGAGGATTTCGTCGTTGATGAAATCGATCACGTGGTGTCGTATACCATCTATGCCCATCTTTACCACGGATGATACTTGGCCTTCGACTGTGATTTGAATTACTAGCACCACGAGTAATTGACCTTCCACATCTCTGTCTTTTTTCGGGAACTACTTCCTCTGAATCTGTATATTCTGCTTCGGCATCTTCGTCCTACTCCGATCCGCTCATTCTCTCTAAACTATCTTCTTCATCGGAAATACAGTCGATTGCTGATTCTTTTACAGTCTCGGATTCCGTCAAAGTTTTTACGAGTGAATTACGTGAATTAAATATATTTTAAGCAAGAAAGTGAAAAATAACTTACCAATACACTAACGGTAACTACAAACTGGGGTAGATATCAACCCCAGCTTCACCTCTTCACTCCGTCACAGTAAACAGGAAACTGAAGGGTCTCGCGATCTCGCCCTATTGTTAGAACCTTGAACTAAATTATGGTATAGATCTTCAGTCGATAATGTCACTGACTAACTTAGAAACGTGGTTTAAAGTTTACCAGGGTAGATATCTATCCCGGTATGTATTTCTTAGGGTTAAGTTATCCGGTGAGTTATCACTTACTGAAATTTCAGCCATCCTGTTGAGTCTTTAATCAAAGCAGGCGTCACTTTTGTTAGTCTATGACCTGTTTTAAAACCCACAGCACAGTGAGTCAAATATTTATAAACTACTAAAGATGTTTTGATAACAGCGGTTGTAAAGAATTTTAATACCGCATAAGATTTGTCTGTAACTTTTCCCCGATACATCCGAAGAAGAAAGAGTAGTATTGTGTGATACAATTCATACTTTAAGCAAATAAATGATCGAATAAATGTATGTAACTTCAAATGTTTTTGAGATCGTGTCTTTATTGTGTTTATTTTCATTAAATTATAAAAAAATCTCATTACTTCAGTATACTTTTAACTGTGATGAGAACATGCCCCATTGCTTATTAGATAAAACAAATTATTTTCTGCGTTTGTTTAAAAAGGCAAAGTTAAGTAAAAATATAAAAAAAATATAAAATGACGGTTTATTGTCAATGATAAATGTTAATTGCATTATTCGCGGGAACACCCTTAGGCGTAGTAAGACCGCCTAGGTAACATAATTTTGCCGCGCACTCCGCCTCCGATGCAGCGTCTTAACCGAACCTGGTATTCCTGCCGGTTAGGGGCGCCATTATTACGTGGGTGTTTTTCCGGAAATCCGGATGCCCCCTTTTTTGGTGAGACCCTCCCCCCCTAAAATGACGTGAGATTTTGGCGGGACGCCCCCCTCCCCTTCTGTTAATCGACCTCGTAGTTTTTTTGACCTTTTTTTTTTAGCTCTACTAACCTTCAAGAATTTCAGTTTCCGTTGACCCCCTCCCGCTTGGTGAGAATGTGAGATTTCGCCGGAGCCCCCCCCCCCCCCAACTATTTCACCTCACGTAATTAATGGACGCCCACTGAAGGGAGACGTACAATTTTACGTCAGTGGGAGAAGACTTTGAGTGTAATTCTTGTAGCAAAACAATATTTTCAAGAGGTTCATCTACCTCAGAATACACGTTTGTGTCGCTAAGGAGCGTAGTGGCTGAGCGGTAAAGCTGTGGCCTCGCATTCGGGAGGACGCGTTCGTATCGCCGTCCGGACTCCAGATTTCGGTTTCCATGGTTTTCCGAAATCACTCCAGGAGAATTCCGGGATCCTTCCTTTAAATAGCTGGCTAAATTCCTTGCCTTGCCTCGCCTCTATTGACGTCGAAGAGGCATAAAGACATGACAAAAAAAGTCTGTGTCGCTCTTATTTTAGTTGATATGACCAGTCATTCGTCTTTTATTTTCTCCTTCTAAATCGCATATGCGGGACAAAATCATCGGTTGGTATGTTATTACAGATACTGAATATAAGAACACAAGAAATTCCAAGGAATTGTTTGCTAATTCCGTAAGAGTCGTATTTCTTAGACATAGTGTGCTTTATTTATATTTCCGAATGATTTAAAATTTAAATTATAGCATTGACAATCACTTTTACGGAATTTCGTAGTTATTTCTATTGGGCGCAAGAATTCTATGGCAGCTGTAAAAAGGTGATAGTTAGCTAAGCAATTGAATTTATTGGAGATAACCTCTGTCCATAGTGCACTGTTTAAAATGTGAACATAGAAACTGAATGTTAACATTAACATCAGCTCTGAGCTTGAAATATAAACGGGGAAACTTAGCTATGAAAGAACATATAATGGTAGTTTAAAAATTAGTTCACTGTTACTGCTATGTCTCCCACTGGGCGTTTATCTGAGTACCAAACCTAGACTTGCGTAAGGTTTTGCAGGCAGATATGATGGGCTCGATCCGGAACTCACTG
>JARYHS010006752.1:0-15375 GCA_031002005.1 Vandiemenella viatica
TTTTAACCCTGCAGCTACCTGGACACCATGGCATTGTTACTTTTCTCGTTAATAGTGAACATTTAAACATTACAGTTTCTACGTGCATTGAAGTGAACGGTTCGGTAAATAAATAAACAATAAATTCAGTTTTGTTGGAAAAAAATATTATTTATCTATAATTATTTATCTATAATTATTTATCCACAGTTAAGAAATATTGTCCATACCATCCAGTTATTTAACTGTTGTGCTTATCTTATACTGCACTTGCATTTTTCTCCTAAATATCTGCTAAAACAACTAACTTAATTGTACTCATTCCTATGAAGGATTTCTGTTAATCTCTAACTTCCAGTTTAAATATAAATGATTCCCGAATTGAAGTTATTACATTCTCAAGCTCCGTAGAATAAAAGTCAGTGGTTGTTTCTATAGCTAGTCCGACAAATAATTTACGATATTTTGCCGCTGTAGGCTTCTACAAATTGTTCTTCATTTTATATTCAACACAAAATCTCATTATTAACAAGAGATAAGCAGCAACAAATAGTTGAAAACTTGGATAGCGGGAAACACTCCATACGCAGCCGTAACGCCTATCGGCATGCGACATCACTAAGGCGATCTCCAATCACAGAGCGTTTTCGGTCACGTGAGAAGAGGCAAGAAGAAATTGATTTTTATTTCGCTTTTTTAATTAAAAACAATTCATCTTTCTTTTCAAATTTAACAAAAATAGCTTCCTTAACCATTAATCTACGTGAATGACTACAATTTGTAATATATTTTAAATACTGTCAAATAGCCTATTGCATTTCAACAAGTTATTGTACGGCACTAACAAGTAATTGTAAACAATTTGTCGCGGTTATGCTGGAGGTTCGGTTACAATACTTACTGTGAACCTTTAAAGCTTCCGCGCACTCACTAGATTCTGGTTCTTTCTCTGACGGCCGCCAACCGATGTTAAGTCGGTAAATGAAATAAAAATGCACCTTCTTATTTGAAACACATGCATTTAATAGTTAATAAGATAGTCTCGCTCCAACGCCCAACCTTTATGAAAGTTCGCTATCTGTACTTCGATCCTTTAAGATTCCAGGTAATGCCTCCGATAAATTTAGACTGAATAACACGCACTCTTTTCATTCATACAACACCCTTACTAGTTCTCAGACCATACCTATGGCTCACCATGAAACAATTCATATAAAATTCTGCAAATACTTTCTTCATTACTAAAGTTCCTTCATATCACCAAAGAAATCACCTTCTACAAAATATATTCTTTATCATAATGACTGTAGCGGGAACACGCATTCTCATCGACTCGACTGACTGTTCACTTTCACGACAGACTCACCTACTCCACGGCCAACGGCAGACTGCCCGCCCAGAAGCCTAGGTGCGTCTTTCTTCCAAGCGCACCATGCTTCCGAATTTGGGGTTTACACCCCCCCGAGTTCACGGATCCGGCAGATGCTGACGTCACTAGACGACAACCAATTTCAACACATGCTTTACAAGTGGGTCCTACTTCCCTAAACCCACAGACTTGGCGGATGCTGAAGTCACCAGACAACCACGCAAACCGCCAATATTTAAAACTTCTCAAATTAGCTTCCAAAGTAATGGGGAAATGCCATTAACCCGTTACAAATTGGAAAGAAAGAAATTATGGAATAGGATAACATTTGGATTTAATTTAATTTAATTGCAATGGAGTGCACACTCTGGTGGCAATTTCCTTACACACCCATCTTATCCCCCACCCCACCCTCCTATCCCCTTTTCCTGTAGCATCCTACATTTCCCTTATACAAATTTCAAATTAAAATTCTTTCAACTTTTTTTGTAATTTATTCATCATTTCTCTTGGCAACTTATTCCAATCCCTGACACCCTAGCTTAAAAAAGAATATCTTCCTACACCCTTGTGCCTGAAATCAGTGCCAGCTCGTGATCATGGTGATTTTTTCCCTTCCTTCCATTACTTTTCATTCTTACCCAAATATCTTTCCATGTCTCAACACCAATATACTCCTCGTACACTCCTGTGATGCTCTTCATCCTTCTCCTGTCTTCCCATTCCAGCTCTTTTATCATATCTGTTACTGATTGGATTCTATGGTAATTTCTAGAAACAAATCTAGCAGCTCTCTTTTGCACCCTCTCCATTTCCTATATTTGATACTCAAAATGTGACTCTCATACCACATTACCATTTTCAAGCTATGGTCTGACCAAAGTTTTGTAACCCAATCCCTTTACTTCTCTCGTACATCCCCTCATCACTCACTCCAAAAAGTGCAGAATTTTGAAACCTTTTCCTACTACCTGTCCAATGTGTCCTGCCCAGATAAGCTTGTTCTCAAATGTAATCAACATGTTTAAATTCAAGTCTTCAACAATCAATTCTTTCCCCACCTTATAATCATAAAAAAACTTTTAGTTTTTTATCTGTGTAACTAATAAGCTGACTATTCTTTGCATTTATCTTCATCCCATGTTTACCAACCCAACTAGATATCCAGTCCAAATCACCCTGCAGCTGTTTACATTCCTCTGCTGTTTTGATCCTTTTATGTAACATTATGTCATCTGCAAAAAAATCTAATTTCATTAGAATAATGAATAACAATCGTCCCAATACATAACCCTGTGGCACACCCATTTTTACTTTCATTTCTTTTGAAACTGCGTTACCTACCCTAACTTTTGGATTTCCACCTTTTCTAAATCACTTTTTCATCCTCTCCAATAGTTTTTACCTTGTTTACTACCATTTTATGACTTGCTCTATTGGACATACTGTACAGGCAATGGAAGCCAAAAATTTAGGGTTAAAATGATATAAATATTTTAAACTTTTTATCTCACACTTTCTCTAAAATTTAATTTAATTTACTCATAAAAATTGATTAAAGAAACTGAATTCAAAATGTCACATTTCTCTTAAAATATGACATCCCCATTAATGTTTTATAATAGAAAGATTAGTTTTTGATCATGGTGTATTCTCAGAACAAAACTGTAACTATTAAATATCTATTAAAATTATTTATTTCAGCACCATGTGTATGCCAAAAGTACCTATGAAATCAAATGTTTACTATTTCTGTTTTTTTATTTTTACCTTAAGCTAAAACCATTCTATTAGTAAAAACTGTTCTTTGTTTTAGTATAAGTGCTTCTCATTAATCATCTGTATTTAAAAACTGACCATTCTGAATTTTAACACATTATAGAACTCATCCTTTTCCTATTAAATCCTGTAATATGCATTGAACTGTTATTGTATTATTATCTGTTATATCATCTATGAAGGTTTTCTTACTTGGACTTTTAAATTTTGTGTTTAGTACAATTTGATTACTGAAATCTTTATTAACACTTGTTTACACTGAAACTTCATATTTAAGTTTTTTTAAGCATCTAAAACATTATGTGATTATTATTTCTGCTGTATTTAGCAGAATAAGCGTAGTTACTTTCAATAATCCAAATCCCATTTTGCCCCAAGAACTATCTTAAATAAATTTTCTTATGAATCTTTTTCCCACCACAAGTGTTATTTGTTAACTTAATTTAGCTTTAAAACCTAATATTTAATGAACCTTCATTCATTTGAAAGATGGCTAAAAGGCTTAGTACAAAACGATCCAATCAAAATTTAATCCTCTCACTTTACCGGTAATACCCTTAGTAATAAAAGCATTATTTTGAAACTTCTCGCACACCTGCCAACTTTTACTGTTTTTCAGATAAATTTACAGAAAGGTGATGTATTTTACTGTTATTTTATAAATTTCCAAACTAAAATTTTATCATGTCGATGAGATCTGTACATGGAACAAGGTTATTGCAGTGTTTGTGAACAGTTGTGGTAAGCTTCCGATTCCTTTCATGACTGTGAGTGCTCTTCTGTGTGCATTAAGCCTTCTTTCATTTGATTAAAAATTAGTCCAAGATATGCTATATTTTACTGTAGTTAATAATTAATTGATCTTTTTCTCCAATTTTACATTAATCATTTGAATATCTTTTTATTTCACTTCCGGATAGTCCCATGTGCATTGTATTGCTGGTTGGTAATTTGATTAGAATGTGTAAGTAGTGTAACGATGAATAACTCTAAGCAATAGTAATACTAGACATTTAGGGAGACATATTCGTTAGGATTTTCATACATGTTAAAATTAAGAAAAGGGGGAATATTTGCATTTTGTACAGTATGTGGGTGTGATATTAACATAGCACAGAATGGAAGAAATTATCTGGCTAGTTATATGAAATACAGTAAACACATTGCTAGTTTAAAATTATAGGAAGAAAACCATAAAATCAACACTTTTTTTCGATAATTCTGGAATTAGTATTAGTTGTAATTAATGCCCAGTGTTTGTTCACTGCATTTTTAATGGAACACAATTTTCCACTAAGTGTAACTGTTCATACAGTTGCCGTATTCAAAAGCATGTTTGCAAAAAAAAATATGGTTGTGGTTGCATGAACACGACTTCCATTTTAAAACAAATGCCTGATAATCCAATATCTGAAGTTATGAAGCATCTTAAGGATGGTCCATTTTTATTGGCAACAGATCAAAGCAATGATACCAGTATAAAGTTATATCCCAGTGTTGTTACATTTTATGACAATAAACATGAAAAAATTATAGGATTTCGAAAGCAATGTTGTTTATAAACTCCACAACATTGCTTAGGATAAACACATTGTTAGTCTGATATCCTAGAGACTGTTTCCTATTTGAAGACCTTCAATTCTGGTCCTTCTTATGCAATTGGTTTTACTCCAAACTTACTCAATAAATTGAAGAAAGCCACAGCTTCTTTTTTGGAGTCTGATAGCATCAGTTGCTGGTAAGCAGCATTTGAGTGAAGTTACGTGTAATGCTCTCATTGGTTTTTAATTGCAAGGAAATGAATTTTGTCAGAAACTGGGTGATAGCCAGGTGCAAACCATTTGGAAGATTCAGATGGCTTTGGTGACGATGCTGTGGACATCGTATATATTATTGAGTGGTACAACCAGTTTAAAGATGGCAACACATCAATGGAGAGTGAGCCATGCTCTGGTCAGCCATCAACATGTCAAAATGAGCAGGTCATTGCCAAAGTGGTGGTGCGGGACTGTCATGTGACTATCTGAGAAATTGAGGAAGAGGTAAATATTCCATTGGGACCGAAGATATGGCCATGAAGAGAGTGTCGGTAATATTCGTGCCAAAGCTGCTAACAGCGGCGCAAAAGCAACTTGGTTTTGAAGTCTCGCACGAGATGCTGGACTTCACAAACAGTTAGCCTGGCTTCATAAACACCATAATCACTGGTGACATGTCCTGGGTGTATGGGTACGACCCGGATGGTGACGAGTCCTGAGTGTATGGGTACGACCCGGAAACCAAATCCCAATCGTTACTGTGGAAGCATTCCATCTCAACAAGAGCAAAGGAGGCCCGCCAAGTGTGCAGCAAGGTCAAAGTGATGCTGACCGCTTTCTTTGACTCTTGTGGTATGGTATACCACGAGTATGCACCATGTCGCATATAAATGAAATGTGACGGCAAGCAGATCTTTATAATTAAATAAATAATTTCTTGTGGACTGTAGTTTTTTGTTATGTACTTTTACAGTTTATCTCATTGACAACTCTCTGAACACCAATAACGATCACGCCTGTCCATATATTCCGAAGATTGTCAGGTTCGCCTTTCTACTCAAGATCTCTCTCAAATCAACTACAAGCTGCTGCCAAATCAATCTTTTTCTTCGTTGTCTTCCCTACTCAACAATTCTCACCTCACTTCTTTTTTTTCCAGAGAAGCCTCTCTGGGCAAACAATATTAACCTTTGTATTCTTTTCTTTTATATATAAATCATTTTACCTTTTAATTTACTACTATGTCACAACCCCTCCCAAAATATTCCTCATTTTTTTGTTGCTTATAAATGAACAATAAAATGGGGAAAATTTTCTCAATGGCAACGTCGTTATTGGTATTGAGGTTTTAAAATTTTTGTACAAATATTAACAAGCTTCTTTGCTTACTCTAAATGAACATCAATCTTACATTTAAAAAAAAAATCATAACAAATGAACAATAACAAAAACAAAGTCCTGTCATGTGTCGTCACACTTCTCATAGAATTTATATAATAATGACACAAATGCTTAGGCTACTTTTCAAAAGCTAGACCATTATTGCCATAGGTGCACGCGTTTTCCCGATGCACAGTGATGTGATGTCGAAAAAAAAGGCGGCACTCACTGTCCACAATAGCTCAAAGTCTGTGAACATACACAAGTAAGACAAAAAAAAAAAAAAATTAGTGTAGATAAACTGTCTACCTTGAAGGTAGAGTGTACATGCAATAAAATATTCATAGTTATATTCTCCATTGTTGTTGTTACATTCATATCGGCTAATTATATAAGTGAGATAAATATTCTCTTTGTCTTTAATCAGTTTATAACAGTAAAACAACTTGTCTTGATAGTTCTTTTTATACATATACATCATAATGTGGCTTTAAAAAAAAAATTATTCAACACAATTTGTGTAGACAATTGTTAATGAGTTACAGTTCACATAACCTTCCTATGCATAATCAATATCTTTACAGAAGAGAAATCTTTGGTATTTTTAACCATTAGCAGTAAATATTCTTTACCTTAAAACAATTATAGGCCCTACCATATTCACATTTCATTACTAATAATATTACTTTTGGCATTCTTTCTTTGTTCACTCTATCATTATCAATATTTCTTTAAATCAATGACCTTCTGTGGGTTCCCCAAACTTTATCTCTTCCCCTTTCCTCTGTATTCCTTACCTATGATAACAACTACTACACTTAATATGTGCATTACCAGAAAGGACAATCAGTAACTATCACTGCTAAAATAAAGAACACATTTGACCTTACCAATAACACTAAAATTGTTCATAATAAAAATATGGTATGAAAACTTTTGCCAAAATAACCTGTACGTAAGATGAGGCAGCGAGTTTTATCGCCCCTCTAAGAAAATGAAAAGGTTTCTTACGGCTTTTCCAGCTTTTCTTTGCAAAATCATTCCAAAATAGGAGAAGCTGTTTCAGAAATACAATTTTTTGAATCATACAAAATTTTGGTATTATTTGCACAAAAGCACAATAAACCTTCTGACTTCTAATAGCAATTGAAGCATAGTTCTTTTTCAGACAATCACGAGTCATTAACACAAGCATATCATTCATAACACCACCCATCATTAAAAGATCAACTCCTTTTAACATAGGCCTATCACTTTTCTTTGAAACATTTACTCCAATCACACAATCATTCATTAAAACATCAACTCCATTTAACATATCACTTTTCTTTGAAACATTTACTCCAATCACACCATCATCTTTCATTGACACATCAACTCCATACATAACATCATTATTAACTGAAGCCACCATTAAATTTGAAATAGTATTATTCTCTCTGGTTTTATCTAACTCATTTATTTGTTTTTGAACCTCCGCAAAATGAATGTTAACGTTTTGACAGTGTGAGTCAACTTTATGAGTGACGTTTGCTTCAAAATGAGCCATTTTGTTTTGGATTACTTGAGTACTGTGTTTACATTCTTTTTCATATGTTTGTAGTTTTGCATCCAAAGCAGACATTTTATGGTCTAAATGTGATGTTACATCTGCACAAGCTTGTACTTGTGAAGCTAGGTAGGAAAGCTTTGTACCCAACTCAGCCTTGATATCTGTTGAGAAAGTGTCAAATTGTGACTCAAATTTAGTGTTAATAGCTTCAAATTGGGAATCAAACTTGGCATTCATAGCCTTAAATTGTGAACACATCATACTCATTAGGAGGTGTAGTTGAGTATTTATCTCTTCTGAATGGCTAGTTGGCTGAGTACTACAACATGGTGCCTGACTGGCTTGTGGGGGACAGTCTGTGTATAACTCATTTGGGCTAAACCCTAAAAACTCATTCTCAGAAGATGCTCCAGAATGCACAATGTTTTCCGGCAAAGAAATACTGTCTGTTTGGTCTATTGGTCCCAGAAATTGTGTACCTATTGGATCAATAACGGGTACATTGCTGCAAGGCAGCAAAGGTGGTTCTGCCTCCAATGTGGTAGGCAAATGTGGAGTCTCAACATGTGACATTGTATTCTGTGGAAAATTCACTTCGTCCATGATCGGTTAGTCTTAGAGCCAAAATTATCGAAAGAAGATCAATATCTAGTTTGCTAACTAGTGAGCAAACTAGGGAGAAAGTAAACACTATTTCCGATCGTATAAACAAGTTTTACAAACAGGAATGATATTGCTTAGTAAGTTAATTATGAAGTACACAAAAGAGATATTAACGCAAAGAAGAATGGTTCTTAATCACGTATTTGTAAGAAATATTTTGTAAGCGCATCTAATAGTTTTTTGTCTGCCAAAATTTATGTTCCGCCAAACTTATGTTTGGTATTTTTGAGTACACTCATATGACGAAATCGGCGTAATCAATAAAATTGCAAAGATATTCAACAGTTTTTAGTGTGAGAAAACATCAAAATTTTTTTAAAGAAGTCATCACACGCGATAAACACAACCTCTCAATTTTCACGTTATTGAATTTATGTTAACATGCCAAAATTAAAATGTACACTTAGCTTTAATGTTTCTCGTGTTGTTCTGCGTCGCAGTATATTTACTCCGCTGGTTCCAATGTCGTGTGCAGTGACAGGAATTATCACCACGATGCTATGTTGCACTCAGCTGCAGCTGGTCAGCTGACTGTAGGCTGGTTTTGTAGATTCGCGCTAGATGGCACACGGGAGAATTTGTTGATCTTCTTTTTCAGGTTTACCAACTTAATGATATTCAATCTTGACGTAGAAAGTAATCGCCGTGCGGTTACGGTCCTCACTAAGTCGCCATGTCGCATATAAATTATATGCGACAACGAGTAGATAAATAAATGAATATATATAATAAATATATGAATATAATTTGTAGACTGTAGTTTTTTGTTATGTACTTTTACAGTTTATTCATTAACAACTCTCTGAACACCAATAATGATCCTGTCCCTATATTCCGAAGTTTTGCAGGTTCGCCTTTCTACTCAAGATCTCTCTCAAATCAAATACAAGCTGCTGCCAAATCAATCTTTTTCTTCGTTGTCTTCTCTACTCAACAATTCTCACCTCACTTTTTTTTTCCAGAGAGCATATCCTTTTAAAGCCTCTCTGGGCAAACAATATTAATCTTTGTATTCTTTTCTTTTATATATAAATCATTTTACCTTTTAATTTACTACTATGTCACAGTATGGGGTCCCCATCAAAAGGGTTTACTGGAGGCATTAGAGAAGGTCCAAAGAAGAGCCGCCCAATTCGTGACAGGTATATATAGTTGGAGGGAAACCGTAAGTGCGATGTTGAAGAAGTTAGGTTGGGAAGACCTGGAACACCGAAGGTGTTGCTCCCAACAGAAGCTAATGGAAAAATTCACGACTGACATATTTCAGAATGACAGTAAACAAATATTGCTACCAGCAACATTCATATCTCGGAATGACCGCGAAGGTAAGATAAGAGAAATCAGGGCCAGAATCGATTCATTTCTGTACTAAGTTTTCCCACGAGCGATTAGGGAATGGAATAGAAAGGATTTACCGGGCAAGTAAAATTAAAATCCGACAGGAGTAGCTTTCGATAAAGCACTCCAACCATCCTGATCTGGGTTTTCCATGGTTTTCCTGGATCACTCCACACGAATGCTGGGATGGTTCCTCACAATAGCCCATGGGCGCCTCCTGTCATATCCCACATATCCCTTTCAAACTATCACCCTTTGGGGTAGGTGCAATGCACCCTCTGCCTCACACATTTAGTGAATTGTGAAGTAATAATAATCTAAATATTTATTTCCGCCATTTAACTACCCCCGTATGTAATTTACGATAGTTTGACA
Source organism: Vandiemenella viatica (assembly GCA_031002005.1). Classification (NCBI taxonomy): domain Eukaryota; kingdom Metazoa; phylum Arthropoda; class Insecta; order Orthoptera; family Morabidae; genus Vandiemenella; species Vandiemenella viatica. The sequence goes on from JARYHS010006752.1 coordinate 9,974, forward strand.
AGAGAAAACAGTACAATATGTCTTCTGGAATCAATATGGAAAAAATCTATGTGCTTCACGTGGGGGGATGGGTGGGGGGGGGGTAGAAACAAAAGCCACGTAGGACTATGTGGGGTGGGGAGGGGAGGGGATGTTCAAAGGAGGCCAAAATGGAGCTATGTGGTTTATCAACGCTCCCTTACCATAGATGATGGCAGTTGGAAAGAAACACATATGCTGCTATATTTTGGTGCCAAACCTTATTGGTACAAGTAGATGCGACACATCACATCGTCTTCATCATCACCACTCACTCAGTTCCATTTTTTTGGCTTTATGCCTCATCGAGGCCTTTACAGATGGGAAAGGACTGGGACAAGGAATAGGAAGGAATTTGACCATGGCCTTTTGAAGCACCTGGAGTGATTTGGGGACACCTTGAATACCCAGATTTGGATGACCAGACTGGGATTCAAACCCGCAACCTCCTGGATGTATTTTCTTCTTTTGTGTGTGTTCACCTTTCCAATTGACACAATGAGAACAATATCTGGAACTGTGAAATGTACACCTACAGACTGGCTGCCTGTACACTCTAACATCCCCCCACCAAGTCTCCAAAGACAAGCAGCTTTATAAAAGGAATAATGGCAGAAATGCTAAAGATACCCACACCTTCCAATTCATCAGGACTGCACACATAAAACTCCAAAAAGATTAAAATCTAGGTATTCAACATGGAAGTTTGGTCAAGAGTTGGTCCAAAATAATTTCAACATAGGTGCGCTGAGTGGACAAATTCCAACTGCGACAAACATGCGCTAATCCAAGACACTACACAACAGCCTCCTGGATTCAACTTTCCTAGGAAAACCTGGACGTCACTGAACAGGACACGGTAGATGCAACTACTGGATGTACAAGTGGGGAATGATAGAGAGTCCTTCTTGTGACTGCCGTAACTACGAGCAAACCATTCACCACATCGCCATGGAATACCCTCTCAGGAGATTCAGTGGTGCAATGCATCATATTCACGAAGCAACCACAGAAGCAATTGAATGGCTGCAATCGTTAGACAGCAGTCTGTAGAAATAGTTATATTTATTGTAAGTTAATGTAGTTACTGTTTTTGTATTTCTTTTGCCATATGAAATAAAATAAAATAAATAAAAATCTTTCCAATTGTGGCCCTCAATGGTAAGTATTGGATTTTATTTCCCTATTCTTTAGTTTCATTGCTTTAAAGCATTTTCCTACTCATTTTATATAGTTAACAAGGAAATAATAGGCACTAAGTAGTGAAAAGGAATTAAACATTGGGATAGGGAAATGAACCACCACTTACCTTAGAAGATGGTTTCTGGGAATAAACACAAAGCAGGCAATAAAACAAATGATGTAGGAATTTTCAGGTCTACCCCTTATCAACAAGAGAACATTATGGAAGGTGGGCGCTGTAGGATATAACCACACAAAGTGACCGCTCACAACGTTCTCTAGTTGACAAAGTGCTAACATCTGAAAATTCCTATGTCATTTGTGTTTTTGTCTGTTCATTCCTCACAACCATCATCTAAGGCAGTGTTTCCCAACGTGGGGCCCACGCCCCACAGGGGGGCGATTTGGTTTTTTTAGGGGGGCAATTTAGAAATTGACTTGATACGACTTTACCGCTTTCTCTTCGGGTTATTTAAATGTAATGCTAGATATAGGTATAAAATATAGCAAAAAAGCAAATTCTTAAAAGGATCACACTAAATTGCCATAATAAATCTTTATTAAAAATCTTTTGAATTTGAATTTTAGTATTTCATTATGTTTTTTAATTTTACTTACTGTGTTTTATGACAATATTAAAGTGTTTTCTTTCAAAAACCATCCTATATCAGTTTCTTTATTAAGAAATAATTATTTTTTTTAGAAATTATGTATGGGGGGCAAAAAAAGTTAAAAGTGGGACATGACCTAAAAAAGGTCGGGAAACACTGATCTAAGGTAAGTGGTAATTCATTACCCTATCCTAATTTATAATTCCTACACATATACAGCATGTCGAGGAATGAAAGGATAATCCTCCAATCGCAGATACGTCACATGTCCTACTATATGACAAAATTTTATTTTAGTACAAGTATCACCATTTTCAAGATATTGATTGTTTAAATATTTTTTTCAAAACGTATGACTTTGTTCAGTTTATCCCTTGCCATTTCTATAAATTAAGACTTCTTGAACCGCATTTTTATTTTTTACTCAAGGATGTGTGTTCTCAAAAATAAGTTAAATATACCTTTAAAAAAATCTTATGTTTTATAGATTTTTATTTAAATTAAGTCCAAAATACCAACCTTTGTGCTTTAGAACTACCATAAAAAAAATTTAAAAGGAATGTTAAACAATTATACTATTTTAAAATTGGCAGTAATTAAGCAATTTTTTAATGTAATTGGCACGATCCACATAGTACAGGGTATTTTTTTACTCCACAGTCTGTCAACGTCAGCCATTTCAATAAATTTGTATAAACTTTTTACATAAGATTTTTAAAAAGGTTTTTTTCTAACCATTTTATATATTAAAAAAAATTGATTTAGATGACTCAAGCATCGGGTAAATTTAAAAAACAAAGTTCAAAAAGTTTTAATTTGTAGAAATGGCATGGAATAAACTGAAAAAACTCACGTTTCAAAAAAAATAAATAAAAAAATAAAAATATCTCGAAAATGGTGAGACTTACTAAAATAATATTTTGTCATATAGTAGGACATGATGTGAACTATCTGTGGTTGCTGGATTATCTTTTCATTTCTGGACACCCTGTATATGAACATAAACAAACAGAAAATACCATGACAGGTTGCAGATGGACGAGAGAAATAAGGGAGCATTTTTTAGGACAATGGCCTTACACCACAAGACACTACAGACAAGATAAAATTTAATAAGAAAACCTCTGCTCCATACTCACGAAACTCGGGACACAAATCTTTTCAACACAAGAAAGGGCACAAAGATCAGAACGCATGAAGAAGTACTGCAAGGACCGCATGGATCAAACAGTTCCTTCCAAGAGACTTAAATAATGAACTGATTAAAGTGAGCCTTTGTGGTCATAAAATATTAAAAATAATAATAATATGGAAAGGATGGATAAAACACACCCTACACTCACCAACCTATCACTGGCGAGAACTTTCCACCTGTGAAACGTCCCACGTAATATACCGGCTAACCTGCAAACACTGCCTGGCTTCCTACATAGGTTCCACTACCAACCCGTCAGCCATTAGAATGAATGGCCACCGTCGGACAGTTTTCACTCGGAATCCAAAACATCCAGTAGCTATGCATGCCATCTCCCACGACACTAATAATTTCAATTCCTGTTTCACGGTCCGTGCTTTCAGAGTTCTCCCTAATAGCAGCAGTTCCTCTGAACTGAGAAGGTGGGAACTTGCCTACCAGTACAAACTAGGCACAAGGCAACCACCTGGTCTCAATTTGAGATAGTACCGTCAGTGCTTTTCCTTCCCTCTATCCTCTCCTTGCCTCCATGCCCACTGTCTACAGTACATTGAAACACCACATACCAGAAGTGATGTTTAACTACACAGATTTTTTAATTATGCGATGTTGTTGCAGGCCATGTTTCCACAGTTGCTTAATTAATTACTAGTTGAAAGAACACGCCAATGCAACTGTTTGAGTAACGTTTTATTTGTGAGGTTTACTTTGTCGTTTAGTACTTACTTGGTCGTTTAGTACCTGTTTGCCTCACAAATAAAACATTACTCAATTTAATATACACAAACTCGACAGACAAAACAAAATAAATACAAACAGTATAATAAAACCCCACACATATATACATCACACATAAATATAAAACATTCTAACAAGGCCATCACACATACACACACTTTTCAAAACTCGCGCTATCGGCCCGAGACATGACATATACAAACAAAATGGCCACAGCAGACAACCGAAGGACATGACAAGACATAAACAAACCAGCTGACACTAACAGACGACTGAACGATGATAAACAATATTGTAAATATGATACAGGCAAAACATGCGTTGTATATGAAAACGGAGATGTGCAGCTGCATACCAGAGCAACAAATGTAAATAGTAAGTAACTTTTAGCTATAGAATATCTCATGCCCATAATTATGTAATAATAGGATAAAACTGTACATAAAAACTGTAACACAGATTCGTCGCTGATGATGCCTCGATGAGAGGTGAAACGCGTACGACGCAGCAATAAATAAACTAAACAGTTGCATTGGCGTGTTATTTCAACTAGTAATTTTTAATTATTATTATCATTATATTTTTTCAATTTTATTTTGTTTACTTATTTACTTTTACTTTCTCAAATTTATGTTATGAACATTTTAATGTATTTTTCTGCACTTTTTGTAACATTTTGAATTCTCAGGGACTAGCTCCAATTCACTGTCCCCCTCTCCCAGTCCTCTGTTCGAATTTACCCCCACCATGTTCCCGACTAACGGTCATCCCTGTGATACGCTCTCCTACCTCACCCCCCGCCCCCCCCCCTTGATTTTCTCCTGTTGACAAAGAGCCAAGTCTCGAAATATCCATCGTTTTTCCTGTGTTTTGTGCTTGTTTGTATGTTCACCCCATCATACCACCATCTAAGGTAGGTGGTGGCTCATTTCACTATCCCTTTTTTTGTAAATCCATTAACTAATTAGCTCCTATTATTCCCTGGTAAACATGTAAGTAGTATCTTTTACGAAGGCTGTAGAATGGCAGCTGAACGCTTAGATTATCAATTAAACAACGTGGCACACCCCGAAAATCTAGTAATTATTCATCTGTTCTAAGCTTGAAGTGACTTGCAAATATTAAAGAGGGATGGAAAAGATTTCTGATATACAACCGATGGGGAATGGTACTCTGGAAGAATTCCTTCCTGACTAAATTATGTATGTGCCTGTAGGTAGATCTTTGGGCAGCTATGGAAATTTTTTCTTCTTACAGCTTTAAGCCTCATCATTAGAGGCGGGAGGCAAGGAACAGCAAGGAATTCAGCAACAGCCTTTTGAATGAACCGACCCTTTATTCGCTTGGAGTGATTAGGGGAAACTGTGGAAAACCAAATGCCGACGGTTGGATCCTCCCAAATTCAGCTGTAGTACAGAGAACACGAGGCCTATTAAGTACAATGACAATTAGTACGGCATTCAGATCTTTATGACCGATAAAATAGAGAAATATGCAAGAAAATACGACCTTGAAAAAGTGTAAATATCGCCAAAAAATGACCAACATTTCTCCAAGGTTTTTAAATGTTCATTGTTCACTTTATTGAGTGGGATGCTGGCAGCAGGGTTGGAGCTATTGGAGGGCAAGGCGGTCCAGTGCAGTGGGCCCCCCAAGCT
>JARYHS010006753.1:0-12632 GCA_031002005.1 Vandiemenella viatica
CCTCACCTAACTATAGCAGAGGTTATTTTCCCAAGGGTAAAACCTTGGCACTTATTTCCCTCTGCCCTGTAACTCCTTTCAAAAGTTTCATCTATCTCTTGCCAATTGACCCAAGTAAATTGGTGGACGCCTGGATGCATGAATACATCACAGTCCCATTCCTGTGATCACATAAGATTTACTAACTTAATGCATGTGCAGAGACGAGCAGTAGTTAACAGAAATGTCAACATGCTTGGAAGAGTGGGTGGAGTGGTGATGTATAATTTTAAAGCCATTGGGTTGAGTCAGAATGTGTCTACATGTGTGAAGAAATGCTTTAAAGGCATGATATAAACAGTCTGAGTAGGAAACGTAATATCACACGAAGTGAAACTGCAAACAAGACTGCCACAGTGTTGAGCACGGGAGCTATTGTTGCTCTCATTTATCTAATAAATGATTCTATCATTTGTTTGCATTCTCATTATTAAGTGGACATCTAAAATATATTGAGCTTTTGTGCTCTTACTGTATATCCTATTTGTATTCATACATGGTAAGAGTTGTTTTATATATTAGTATGCTTTTTGATAGGCATTTTCCCTCTCATTTGTTACTTAATTATTTTTAAAAATGTCCACAAAGATTTTTTTTAGTGAATTTAATACACAATATCTCTACACAGCTCACAGCAGATGAGAGTAAATTGCATTTGATAGATTATTTGATCCAAATAATTTCAGTTCAGAATAAAATCATTATATATTAAAAAACATGTATAAACAATAATATTCATTGTAACATAATAATATGTACATATATATGGAAAGGACAGTTAAAATACACCCAACACTCACCAAGTTGAAGGGAGGGAGGGCAACAGCAACACAAAATTCTATTCTATTCTACGAGTGACTGCGTCGAACACAAGGCTTGCATGAGCTCAGGCACTTACTTCTGTTAATTTGGCAAAGGGTTTTAACCCGAAATATTGTGATCTGTATTGTTTTGTGCTACTGTTGCCCTCCTCCCGTCAACTTGGTGAGTGTCGGGTGTATTTTATCTGTCCTTTCCATATAAATATTGCCTCGCGGCAGTTCTTTCCTTTCATATAATAATATGTACATTATTTATAACAACGGCATTTGTACAATATACTGGCAATTATTTTACTTACCTTTGAAAGAAATGCTTTTGGAGTTATCAATTTAAATGTATATATATATTCTGAGTTTAATATCATTCCATGCCAGACATTGAAGAATTATCGGGAGCTTATTGAAGATATGTATTCCTGAGTACCTGATTCATTTTTTAACAAATGACAAAAACTTGTAATCCTAGGTCAATAACTGTGTATTTGTCTATTTGTTTCAAGAACAATACAATTATTGACCATGAAAGACATTACTGCATATATATAGTTGGTCACAAATGTTAAGGTTCCCTACTTCTTGGATAGCTGTCTGCAAGAAGTTCAGCTGCTAACCCCACATCTATTTCTCACTTATGGGCTCTGGATACTTTATCTCAGGGTTGTCCCAGAAAATTACTGTATACATCTTAAAGGATTGAAAATGAGCAAATTTCTCCACATAGGTTTCACCAATGGTCAATATTTTGTGAATTGTCAGTTTGTGCATCATCACAATTAAATTTAAATTAATCACTCTGGGAAGCTAGATGTGTGTAGCCTGGAAATTTTACACACGTGTCTCATGCTAATCTTTGTGACATACGGAACTGCATCTATTCAAATTTATCAAATTTGAATGAAAAGTCATTAGCTGTAAACCAGTAATTAATAAGATCAAAGATATAATTTACAATATGTTCAGTAAGAAATCTCAAGTATTTTTAATTCCTATATTTGAGTCATTTGTAAGAAGGGCATATTTTATTTTCAGATGTCACACAAGTTAGATAATTTACATATAATGGACCCAATACGAACCCTAAGGTACTCCACTTTTGATGGATACCCTACTCAGAAAAAACTGTGAACCATAATGCAGCATTAAAACGTTCCAGTGACATTACTTTTTTCTGTTCAAAACATAAGAACTCAAGCATTTATCAACAATGGCATGTATTTCGATTTTTTTTAAGGAATTTCTTGATTACCACAATCAGAGACATTATAGAAATCATAAAATATTTCTACAGGGAAAAATTACCAGTTGTTACTTCTAAAATATTCTCAGTGAATGTTATGTTGAAAGGCCCTTTTAAAAACAATTTTTTATTTGGTTAGAATACTTTTACTTCCCAGGTAATGGTCGCCTTTTCAAACATTTTAGAGAATGCTGTTAGTTATGAAATAGGATGGTTATTTGATACAACTGACTTGTCCATTTTTTGGCAGAGTGTAAATGCAGCAATCTTAAGCAATCTATTTTGGAATGTTCCCTAAGGTAGAGATGTATTTAAAGATAAATTAGTATGTGAGTGGAAACATTCGAGTGTGTTGCTGCAATCTAATCTCCATGGATGTCCAGCCAGATGATGTGAAAAAAAATGTTTAGACTACTGGCTCTTCTGGCTTTATCAGATGTCACAAGTCTTTTGATGGTTGCAAGCCAGTTGTTACTGTCTCAACTGACCTGCCTCATCACACAGTTGAGGAAGAAACAGCAGGATTACAACCACCAGAAGCCATGTGACACCTGATGAAGACAGCAGAACCAGCTGTCAAAACATGTTGTTTCCCTGTAACCTCCGGTGAATGCCCATGAAGATTACATTGCAGATAACTCAGCACATTACTGATCCCAATACACCTGACTTAACATGCTTAAATGAGGTTTCAGATTCTCATAATTCAACACTTTTATCATTCAGCTGTCTCTATTACTCATTTTCAAACTCACCCTTGTCTGCAATGACACTTCAGTACCTCCAAATCTTTTCTTTAACTGCTATATTAACCTTCATCACACTGTCACTTATTTTTGTTACATTCTTCTTAGTTCTTTCATCATTACTATCCCTCTCCATTTCTTCTCCCTTCCTTATTCCTATTTCAATATGGTAAAAAATCTCAGTTCTCTTCTAACACTTCTTTTGAACATTTCCTCTCCCAAACTCATGATGTTCAGTTTTATTCTTTGAATCAAACCAACATTTTCCTCGAGTATACCACTCAGTGTTTGTACATTCAGAGTCCCAAATTACAGTCCATTTCAGTAGCCAGGTCAATTTCCTTAGGGTTTGTTCTTTCCAGAATTATTTCACAGCCTCAAAGAAACAATCCACCAATGGCTTGTAGGCCTATAATAGTTTCACTAGAGCCCTGTTAGCAACCATTTTTTTATAGTTCTGTGGGGCCTTCATAATGAATACAGTAATTTCTAATGTTCTCTATTCTCTGTCATTGCTTGTCTATCAAAATACAGAGGAAAGGAGTGAGATAGTTTATATTCATAAAGCAAATTTATTTCACGCGTATGAGTATCTCCAAATGCAAGGGATAACTGGTCGATTTAAAGTCAAAGAAAGGGAATAATTTGCGTCAAGAGTGGAGAAGATAAGGGAAAGCCTAGGATGGCATAAGAATACAGCAGCAGCCTGGACAAAGCTGCAGAAATTATAAAGCAATTAGTTGGACTGCAAATTGATAAACTAATTGGATTGTATTAAGTTTATTAAGGCAGTAGATGAATAAGTCAAACAGAAAAAGAAGTTATAATTAGTTTGAGATTAAGTATGGAAACTTGTGAAGTAAAAGTTGTGTTTGGTTTAATTGTTATTGAATGAGTATGTGGAAGCCAAAGATTAACAAATAAGTATAAACACTTTCTTTCAAATATTATAATAAGAAGAAACAAGGAGTTTTTGGAACTGTAACTCAATAGTTAACATCATAAGTCAACTAAGTTCTTGTCCTGGCTGGAAATGACCAAAATAGCAAATTCATAAAAAAAAATTTAAAACTTGGTTATCAGAAGCAAATACTTGATAGTTGCACATTGAAGTAGAAATAGATGTGTCGTTTCTTTTGGTAAAGCTTTGCTAAGCTTTATCTTGTATTGAGGTCAGGATAGTAGGTCATTACCTACAAGTCCATTTTTACGAATATGGCTATGATCAAAAAAAAATTTAAAGGAAGTATTACATGAGTTTTTTCCCTATAATTTTCATCCAGAAGATCCATGATTTCATTTCTTATTCTGTTTGAGTGTGTAAGCTATGAACTTCACACATGCTTTATGAGATTTTGTAAGACCCAAGGCTGATACTGGGGCTGAAGTATAGCCTTAGTGCCTCAACAAACTCTTGATGTTAACTCAAAGTTCGGTAGAAAATTTATAAAATAATTTTGACTTGACCATGTAGCCGGATAACTCAACCTAAATGCTTGAGGTCGCCACAATATTTGTTAACCCACAAATAGAGAAAAGGTAGTCAGCTAACTACTGAAGCACACAAGTTCACTTCTAGAAAATCCAAAGTTTTATTTTAAGAAAATCACAATTTAAATATGCATTTTACAGTTGAGTTGGCAAATCGAACACACTTTTCCAAAAGTTGCAAGTTGTGGAGAGAAATTTGAACCGACTGAACCCCTGATGAAAATTTATAAGTTCTTAAAGTCATTAATGATATATATAATGCAACACCAAAGTTTCAACATGGTCGAACTAGCCAGCATGGAGAGTTACAACCAACCGAGACGAAAGACAGGCAGGAACAGACCACAGGCAGGAACAGACAAACCATAATGGGGCGGGTCGTTTTATAGAAACCACTAGAACCAGTGATGTCAGCAACTGTATCACATCTTTTTGCTTCTGCGTAGCTAAAAGTGTGTGTAATTTATTTGACGATCCCGACTATTAAAAATGTTCAAACTTTGACAGTATCTGGAAGTCCAACGGCAGTCTTGTGAGAAATTTAGAGTAATTAGTTTTAAAGTTTTTAGCTGTTTAAAACTCCGCGTAGTGACACATTCTAATTCGGGGAAAATCCCTAAGTGTTCTGGAATTTTACGCGCAGTGCACAACAATCCCGCGACAATCTATTTTTCAGATACTTGAAAACTAGACAAATGCTAAAACCTTTTGTGGAAACCCATATATGTATGAAATCGTCTTAATTAGGGCTATCTACTGATGTAATTTTTAAATTTAATATCTCTTTTAATAAAAAGCTTATCATTTTCTCTTAATTAAAACCGCTAATTAATCTTTACCAAATTACTTAATTTTATTACCAAAATACCGGGGATAGTGCTGACTACAGCTGGTGATAAAAGTTTCGGTTGTAGCTTTACGCGATCCAAGATATTGCAAATCTTAGAATTTCTACTTTCAGATCGCGTGTTTCAAAACTTGAACAAAGCCAGAATATCTCTTAAGCCAAACGGTTCCCGATATGATAAATACACTTTAAAATTGTTTTTATGGTGAATTGTTAACTGTAGGGGAAGATTACAGGCAAATTCCTTTAAGTTGAAAACTGGCCCTTCTCTAAATTTCTAAGTCCCGCAAAACTAGAATTTGCCCAAAATTCTAAGGTGCTTACAATTTATTTTTTCTCTCCTTTATGGGAATATAAGTATTACATTCCGAGATGAGTGATGTAATATACCAGCTCAACTGCCACCACTGCCAAAGTCCTTATATTGGCCTCACTTCCAGTGCGTTATCCATCAAAATGAAGAACACAATTTCTAATCAGTGGCAGATCTATGAAATTTCCTAGTCAATGCAAAAACTGAGAGATTGTTTCTAATTCCCTACCTATATTTTCAGTCTGTATTTTTTTACAAATGACTAAACGAATGAGAAAAAGTGAAATAAATATCACAGAAATAATAAGATATTTACTCAACTTTTATACTTTACTGCAGCTGTCAACAGTACTGCACTCATGGGCATGAAGCAAACAAATACCCACAACTGAGGAAGTGATACAGCTTGAATAACTTCAGGTAAAATTCCAAACCAAAAATCAAGATCTGAAAGGGATGTAGACTTTTTAATCATATATTCATTTCTTATGTAACATACTAAGTTAAAGCTGTTGTGGCATAGAATCAGAATATATATATATGGAAAGACAGATGAAATACACTCACCAAAGTTTAAGGGAGGAGGGCAGCAGCAACACAAAACAACACAAAAACCAAATAAAATGCAATATTTCGTGCAAAAACGCTTCTTCAAGTCAACAGACTTCAGTGGCTAGGCTTGCCCAAGACTTGTGTAGGACGCAGCCACTCGTATAATGCAACAGACTGTCGGAGGTTGTGGGGGAGAGTAACAATAATAACTGCGAGTGTAAAAAAGATTAAAATGGTTGAAAAAATATTAATAATAAAAAATAAAAATAAAATATAATGGAAGTTATTAATGGAAATTAAGGCCTGGGGGGTGTCTAGTCTGCAGGATTTGTTGATATGCCAATTCCCACATGCATAGTTCAGATTGGGAGGTAGTGTTCTGGAAGTACTCTAATGGCTCTGACTGTGAAGCAGTTATTAAGGTCGCGGGTGTTGTGACTACTGGCATGGTGAGCAACAGCGAGGTCCAGGTTTTGGGAGTAAACTGTTTGTCTGTGACCATTCATTCTGATAGATAATGAGTTTGAGGTCAGGCCAATGTAGGAACTTAGACAGTGGATGGGCAGGTGAGCTGGTATATGAGATGTGTGGTTGTACAAGTGGCATGACCTATTATGGGGTAGGTTTAGAGAGTAAAAGACTCATGATCAGAGCAGATGCATTTGCTTCAAATAGCTAAGGCTGTATGGGATGGAACGTTTTGTATGATATGGATGGCAGCTATCAAAATGGAGATATTGTTGTAGGTTAGTGGGTTTTATGTGGACAGAGGTGTGTAAGTGACCATTCTGTACAGAGATGTCTACATCCAGAAATGAGATGTCAGTCTGAGAGTAGGACTATGACTTTCTTGGATCCTTTCCTGAAATGCACCACAATCTTCCCACTATCCTTCCCATCACACCCCGAGTCACCTTCAGCAGACCGCCAAATCCAAAAAACATTCTTGTACATAAATATCAACCCTCTGATGTTCCTAAACCACCATTTGGATCCTTCCCTTGTAAAAGATCCCGTTGCAAAACTAGCGGTATGGATCCACCTACCACTACCTATAGCAACCCTACTGCTGGTTAAACCTACCCATGCCACTTGTACAACCACCCATCTCATATACCAGCTCACCTGACTCCACTGTCCAAGTTCCTACATTGGCCTGACCTCAAACTCATTATTCATCAGAATGAATGGTCACAGAAAAACAGTTTACTCCCAAAACCTGGACCTCCCTGCCACCATGCCAGTACCCGCGACCTTAATAACTGCTTCACAGTCAGAGCCATTAGAGTACTTCCTGACATTACCTCCCAATCTGAACTCCACTGGTGGGAATTGGCTTATCTACATATCCTGCAGACTAGACATCCCCCAGGCCTTAATTTCTGTTAATATCTTCCATCCTCACCCTATACACCCATCACTAGCCAGCACAATAGATTTATACATTTTTCAAAAATTTTCGATTATATTTTTATTTATTTATTTTTATTTTTTATTACTTTTATTTTTTCAACCATTTTAATCTTTTTTATACTCGTGGTTATATTATCATTGCTCTCCCCACCACCTCTGATGATATATTGCATTCTATGAGTAGCTGTGTCCTACACAAGTCTTGTTGACTTGAAGAAGGTTTTGCCCGAAATATTGTGTTTTATTTGTTTTTGTGTTGTTTTGTGTTGCTGCTGGCCTCCTCATTTCAACTTTGGCGAGTGTTGAGTGTATTTCATCTGTCTTTCCATATAAATATTGCCTCGCAGCATTTCTTTCCTTTCATTGTTACCTATACACACATATATAAGACGAAATAAACAGATGTAGTAAGGAAAACCTACAGCTGGTAAGCCCTAAGAAAATTATAAGTAGGAATTCTTTGCTAATATTTTATACTTTCTGATCTAGTACAAAAACATATTTTTTTTTCCTTAGTTCATACCAAGAAATGCTTGAAGTTGTTAATTTTTAACCTTTAGGTGTGTTTGATTTTACTCTTAAAATTATAATCATGCACTTTTGTTCCTTTGAAGTGTTGAGAACATTTATACATCTAAATCATGTTTTGAAAGAAACTGATTAAGTGACAGATCATTCACATCATTTTTTATTTTGTATGAGATTATAACAGAAACATTCGACAGATTTCTTTGATATTTTGCACTTAGCAGGGATCTCATCTGAAGTTGTGACAAAGAACACCCCTAGGGGTCAGAAAATTGTGTGTGTGTGTGTTGTTGTTTTTTTTTTTAACTGATTTCACAACAAGGAGTAGTTTTCAATTCATCTGCAATTTTTTTTTTTTTATGTTCAATGATATCTTCGCCAATTTTGAACCAATTTAAATAAAAATTTCATAGTGGATATGGTATACCTCCAAAGTGGTCCCATATGAATTTCATTGAGAAACAACCCCTTTCCACCCCTTAATTTTTACACAAACCCACATTTTTTATCTGATTTCGGTGGAACTTTGGACATGAATAGTCAAAAATAAAGAGGAAACTACTGTCAACTTTTGGATTAAAACAAGTGAACCCCTCTCCCCCTATACACCCCATTAATTTTTGTCAATTTTCTTTATACAAACACCATTTAACTTATCTCAAAGTTTGCATGTACACATAATTTTCATGGAGAGGGTTTCTGACGAAAAAAATAAAAAAACACCTTTACACCCCTTAAGTTTATAGAAACCTACATTTCTTATCTGATATTCATTGAACTTTGCACATATATACTTTAAAACAAAGAGAATCATCATGTCAACATTTGGTGTGCCAAAGCTCAACCTCTCTCCCTCCTTCCACCCCCGTAATTTTGGCCAATTTTCTTTATAAAAAGCTACAGTCACCACCATTTGACCGATTACCATGAAAGTTGGTGGTTATATGTCTTTTTTCACGAAAAAGGTTTCTGACCAAAAAATCCAAAAAACGCCCCCTCCCCATTAAACTGCATAATTTTATACACACCCTCTCCCTATTTCCACTCCCTTGATTTTTGTCAATTTTCTTTTAAAAAAGCTACAGTCGACACCATCTGACAGATCTTTATGAAAGTTGGCACATATACGTATTTTTTTATGGATAACATTTTTTGACCAAGCTCCCTTTTTCCATCCCTTAATTTTTGTACAAACACACATTTTAATCCAATTCAGTGGAACTTCGCATGTTTATACTTTAAAACAAATAGAAAAATACTGTCCACATTTTTCACAAAAATGCAAACCCTATCTTACTTTCTGCCCCTTAATTACTTTCAATGTTCTTTATATAAAGCTACCATTTCTATCTCATTTTGAAGGAAGTATGCACATATACACTTCAAAACAAACAGAAAAATACTGTCTATATTTGTTCTTGAGAAGCCAAACCTCTCTCTCCACCCCTTAATCTACACAAAGCTACAGTTTCTATCCAATTCTGAAGGAAATTTGGACACATATACTTTAAAACACATAGAAAAATTGTGTTTAAATTAGGTTGCAGAAGCCCAATCCCTCTTCCCTTCTACTCCCACCCCTCCTAATTTCCAATGTTCTTTATAGATACCCACAGTTTTTATCAGATTTCAATGTAACAATGCACATGTATAATTAAAAACAAAGAGAAACATAGTGTCTACATTCTGTTTACAAAACCAAACCGCTCACTCCCTTACTCCATTTAATTTTTGCAAATGTTCTTTACACAAAGCTACAGTTTTATCTGGTTTCGATGGAACTTTGCAAATATATAGTTAAAACAAAGAGAAAAATACTGTCCACACTAGCTTTACAAAACCAAACTACTCTTCCTCTCCACACCCTTAATTGTTTTTTATACATACCTACAATTTTTATCTGCTATCAGTAGAAATTTACACACGTATACTTTAAATAAATCAGAAAAGGCAGTCTACATTTGGTATACAAAAGCCGAATCTCTTCTGCTTTACCCCTCCCCCCCCCATTTTAAATTCCAATGTTCTTTATAAAAATCCACAGTTTTAAATACCATCAAGATCAATTAATATATTTTTCAAGTAATGGCAGAATATTTATAAAATAAATGTGTCTTATGTCTCAACATGTACTTCAGATTTCAACTTGGACCCCAAGCTTTCAAGTTGTGAAAACGAATTAAAAATCTATATTTTCTGTGCCGGAACAAACAGATACATTCCAGAGACAGATTTGTGTATGTGGTATGTATTAATGCCCAGATGTTACATGTTTCGATTATCGAGAAGCAGCTTTAACAGATGCTATTATTAGATCGAAACACAGCATTGACCAAAATGTAAACTGACATTCCTTAACACAACATCCAATTCCCGCCCTTCAGGAAGTTGTTGGGGTACATAAAGACATATATATATACATATATTAAGCAAGCGCTTTATCCACTGAGCTACCAGGAAGTTCACAAAATGAGAATGAGAACTGCTGTGGCATATTTAAAATTCAAAACAAACTATAATACTACTAAAAATTTAAAAATAAAATAATTGCTTAAAAAAAAACATAAAAACTGCCTTCAAGAAAAGCAAACCAAAATTTTAAAATAACTTTATACCTTGCTTAGAAGAAAGTAAATTTAAATGGATAATATTTTACATTAGTGCTACTGAAATTTTTACATTAATTAGTTATTTCTGGAGTCGGTGCCAGCCAAAGCAAGAAAAACAAAGAGATAAAAACAATAACAAATAATAATACATAAAAAAATCATGTTACTACTTACCTACAATTAATGCTAGAAACATGTTTCAACAAAACTGAAACATTCATATGATATGCTGATATTATACTAACTGTAAAGTGTTTACTGCATGATGCAGCCTACCAACTGACAATGTAGCACCAGAGATAGGTCTGGATGACCAACAAGGCTGAGCCACAGATTAAAATATTTAATTTGTTTCCCTAAGATGTCTCCCGCAATAACACTATATGCCTCATGACATGCTGTAAAATATTTGGAATTTTTGTTCGTACTCCCCATTTCGCTTCAAACCAAATAAAGTTCAGTAATTCCATCTTCGCGATGTGAAAGCTGGCAATGACTCGAAAAATAACTAATTAATGTAAAAATTTCAATAACAGTACCGGTAGTGTAAAACATTGTCCATTTAAATTTACTTTCTTCTAAGCAAGATATAAAGTTATCTTAAAATTTTTAGTATGCTTTTTTTTTAAGGCAGTTTTTATGTTATTTTAAAAATAATTATTCAGGATATGGGGATGACTTTATGCCTCATCAGCATCGAGGTCATTAGAGATGTGAAAGGACTGGGGTCAAGTAAACCCATGGAAAACCCAAAATCTGGGTGCCCGGACAGGGATTCGAACACATGTCCTTCCAAATGTGAGGCCAAAATGTTAACCGCTCTCCCTCCATGCTCAGTGGAATATGGGGAAAACCATCAAATAGACTGTGTCAGAATTTTTTACAGTGACTATGCAGATTATTCCTCAACCACTATCAGTGGTGGCCGAATTGATTTTCTCAGGTAGTGACAACAATAAAATGTTTTGTCAGGGACTAAGCGGGATACTGGGGTTCGGTATCGGCTTCATCACCTGAGCTAGCAGTCTTCCAAAATTATTCTAAGACCTGAAAAGTTCGGTTACCGTGTTGAACTAATGGTATGCTAACTGTTAAAGTTGACCACAGTCGCCACTTACAGATTTAACCTCCTGTAAGAAAGGTGCTATTGTAGAAATGAAAGTCAAAAGTTGAATAACTGAATTATATTCTTGAGAATCTCACATCAAATATTAAAGTTCACAGTTAGCAAAAAGCAATCGGATATAATCGTTCACCAAAGATCACAGATTGAGAAACAGAGCAAAACTGCACAAAAACCCCAAGAATGAATTTGAAAATTAAAGTCACATTGCCGAAAATATTCGTCTGAATGTTAAAGTTGCCGAATTTCCAACATGGCCACGGTCAAGCGTGGCTCAGACGGCCATACTAATACCTAAGATGGCAGCTATCGGTCAAGTTGCCATCACGTTGTAGACTCGCTTCCTGCCTAAGCCACCACGGGGCTGGCCCGAGACGTGCTCACTCTTGCACGCTTGAATTGAGACTGAGACACCGGCGTATGTATGCCCCCGCCTATGTGGCTTATATAGGTTTACCTCACGAGAGGTGGCGCTCCAGCTAAGCGCATGCTCACTCTCACATAGTTCCTTATGTTTAATTTCATAATTTATCTATTAAGTGTTCAATTTAAAATCTGGAACTGGAAAAGTTATTGGAGTTTAAGGGTGTCTTGTTTAAAAAAAAGTTTTAATTTGTTTAGGCTTTAATTCTCATATCTGAAAAGATGACCAAATATGGTCAGCTTTGAGGTGTGTTTCAACACGAGCTAGCTTTTTTGAACTTTTTTAAAACGGCTTTAGTTACCAACATGAAATTATGCTCAAAGTATTGGCCCGATTTTAGCCTCACAAAAATATAAACTTTATTTAAATCGGTCATGAGATGATTGAGTTATTGCAAAAACAGTGATTTCGTCTTGACGCGAGATTTATTATCGTGTATTTTATGTGTAGCACTGAAAGTATGTTGATTATTAAACCAGAAAAAATTAC
>JARYHS010006756.1:0-28001 GCA_031002005.1 Vandiemenella viatica
CGTAGGAAGATCCCAACAAAAGTGAAAGGTTATCCTGCAGGGTCTGTAAAGACTAACCACTTTAATTTATTTGCTGCGGTTGTCTGTTTCCACAGATCTGAATACTTCATCATACATCATTAACCGCATTCGTCGTGATTTCCTAAGTCAATTGTGAAAGTAACTTAAGTGTGTTTCTGAAAGAGGGACGAGTTTGTGGCACCTTCGACATGTGAAAAAAATAATTTATAGCTTTTTAAGCTATGTTCAATATCTTTAGTATAGTATTCAGTGATATAGCCTGGTCATGTTTTTTCTATAATAAATGACAGGAATAATACCTTTGAGTTATAAAAAACAGAGTTAACACTGTTCAATAAATGGTACTTTTTACTAATAAAAAATACTCTCAGAATAAATTAATATTCCTTTATGACGTATTCATTAAGTGTATTCAGTAAAAGCTCTCTATCTAATACTTTTCAGGCGACTAAATTAATTTATAAAACGAACAGTATATTCCGCTGTTTTCACAAACAACTAAACAGCGCCTTTAATTTAGCAAAGAGCCTTGATTATAGACGCAAATCTTAATAAAATATAGCCAAAATTTAGCGATGAAAAACGGTATATCTGGTACTGAGGACGTCTCTATGCAAGGTAGTGATGAAAGTGTGATACGTTTACCAATTTCTCTTGGGTTGTAAATGCAACGAACGAACGATTTGTAAAGATAAAAGTGTTGTAAATTTATTAAACTTGAAACATTCCAAGTATCTGAAGGAACGAGAACTTAGTCTATGAAAGCAACAATTGCAACGAAAGGATATTTTTCAGGGGTTCAGACAAAGAAGCAAAGTTATTGCACTGTGTGTGCAAAATGTAGTGGAGGGAAAAGTTGCTACTGATTGTCGATTTAGGTATAAGTAACCTGAAATTGTACTGGTAATAAATAAATTTTGCAGGCCGCATTAGGTTGATACTGTAATATAATGCAATAGTGGGTGCTCAGAAAAAGGGAGGGGGGAATTATTATAATCTAAAAATAATTCCTGAAAATGAAAAATACATATAATATAATGATGCTATAAGGGGATCTAATAGGTTACTAACTAGAACCATGAATTTCAGACACAAAATAAAACCTCATTTATTGAGTCTTATGGCCTTACAAGGTCGGGTAGTAATTAACGTTACGTTAAACACAATTAGATCAGCAAAAACAAGCAATACCCGACGTTTACAATTCGCCGGAGTAAGCAAACAAAACTGAATGAAATATCTCAAACAAGTAATAAAAACAGCAAAGTTAACATTGAAATAATATGGCAACACAGGCCATCAAATTGAAGCTAACATTTACTGTACAAAGGAAAATCCCAGGGGGCGCCGTATAAAGTGAATGAAAAGCATCAAAATTGAATTAACAAACAGCAAGATGCTTAAAAAAATTGAATTGAAATATAAATCCAGCTAGCTCAGAATTTAAGTGGCGGGAGCAGAGTCTTAACCCAGGCGTCGCTTAAGGGCACATAAGTCTGTTAAAAATCCACTGGATAGTGACCGTCGTTTCTGGTACATTACCATAGTATCATCGCCGTGATGGTGAGCGACAAACACAATGCCACTGCAGCAATGGAAGCTAAATAAGCGGCTACGACCGCGTTATTAGCATAACTTCCACATAATGGCAAGCATGCCACTCGACATCTCGCTTTCCCAAAGCAAGAAATGATCAACCACAATGATCATCAGAAAGCGTGCCGGCTAGCACGTCTGTTCACCAGCTCGTCTTGGACCCAAGTCACGTCCGTTCATCAGCTCGTCTTGGACAGAAGTGTTCTCAAAAAATGGCTCCTTCCTCTTCCTCGGCTAGTTGCTCGCCACATGTAAAAGAACTCCATGGAATTAGTCTTGTAGCCCCCAATAAATGTTCAGGATTGGCTAGCTACACATTTCCGTCGTCACGTGTTTAATATCACGCGTCGCATTCGCTGACTTCTTCGCGCGTTTCCTACGTGGCCTCCGGACAGTAGCAGTAGTGGGAGAGGTCGTTGTCCGGTTTTCTAACGGTACTGAAGGCCGGCCGGAGAGGCGTCGCTTTGTCGCCTCCCTCGCTCCTTTGTATCACTCCCAACGGTCAAAATGGCAGTTTCTAGCTTTCAATATTCACCCATCTGAGCCATGAGTTTACAGAAAATTAATTTATAATAAACTATACCTTTGGCCGCCCTGGTTTTAAACATACATTTAACCTATCCAGACAACCCTCATTATTTACAATTAATTTACACGTTCCAAGATTAAATAATTAATAAACTTGAATATAATAAAAAGGAAAAAAGAAAGAAATGAATATAATTAATAATGATTTGATTATATTCATTGTGGGTGACGCTGTCACACCACAATATACCTGCCACCCAATCAAAATAAAATTATGCCAATAATTTTATTTGAACTATTGTAACCCTACAGTTGCATCAAAATCATTGCCTACATTATAGTTTCATGGTTCCAGCTCACTCAAACTATCGCATACATGTGACCTCTTTAAATATGTAAATACGACACGTGACTCTGGTTAACATAAATAATGAAATGTCTTATCCTAATATGCAAAGTAAAACATCATAAAACATTGACAGGTACATAGATGTAAATGAACGACAAAATAGATCTGTTCAATCAATAAACAAAAAAATGATGTAAGCACAAGATAATAACATTAAAACTAGACAACTCAATTAATTATTTACAACGGGCTATGCAAATCTAGCACATGTGTTGAAGTTAGATATAGCAACAACAAGAATAAAGAATGCACCGAATGTCCATTATCAAGGCCGACACAAGTATGCCGAAACCACATAACATGAAAATCAAATGAAAAGAAAAATCTTCCGCGAATTTACATAATTTAATCCTTCCGCGAATTTACATAATTATCCATACAATACAAAAGAAAGACGGTTCTCGCAAAATGAACTATATTATGCTTTCCAAACTACACTCGTAGCAAAGACATTATAGCGGTGAAACTAAGCGATCAGCTGTTTCCACTTTGCCCGCTCTGTTGTTGTCAGTAAGCGCTGTCCCGTTAGGCTTCGGCTCAGGCTACCTGTTTTCGTTTAACCTGATTACGATCCTTCCAGGAAAACTGGCGGTCGGCACAGCCGCTAACCCAAACAGCTGAGCGTCCTTTACCTGTTCTCGCTGCGTTAGCGCTACGCTTGTTAGGCAATTACGTGTCTTAAGACTGACACTCTCACTTTCTAAAGATATGCTCTACGTTATTACCTAACTAAATGTACATTGATCCTTAAGCTATATTTACAAACATCCGTCTAGGAACTTGTAGACTATGCTGTGTGAAACGGGCGCAAATTCCGGGCATTATGCGGGCCGAGCTCCGTTCTGCCGTCGGTCAGCATGTAGCAGTTTGGGGAGATAATCCTCGCTACTGAGAACGGTCCCGAATACAGCAGAAAGAATTTGGAAATTAATTTTCGCTGTGCGTCAGACGGGGTCATAGTCCTAAGTAGCACCTGCTGCCCGACGCTAAACGTTTGCGTCCGCAATCCGTCGTGCTTGCGTTGCCGCTTCGTAGCTTTTTCTACCAAGAATTCATGTGCTTTCTTGATGTCATCCTCGGGATTCTTCTCGGGTTGATCCTTAAATTTTTACATTGATACGAATCAGACGCCGTCTCATCCCGCACGAAATGATCGTGAGTTTCTCATTAGCATCGGCATAGCTTTGGCTTTGACTGTGGCGCTGTCGTCAAGTTTCTCGTCAGTATCGGCATAGCTTTAGGCTTCCGTGCTGGCGTCAAGTTTTCCTTTTTCCCGCATTTTGTCGGTTGGGCTCTGTGGTATGAGATTTTGCTCGTCAGCTGATGCGCATATAGCTCTTCCTCCGTTATTCAAATTGCCTTCGCGTCCCGCGGTGTCTTGCATTGGTTTGGAACTATTTATTCCAAGGCTCTGCTCACAGGCCTCATGTTTCCAATGCAACACCTCCGGAACCAAATTTGTCACCGTCTTATTTCCCCAATCCAGAATGACTTTACGTTTTGCTAAGAGGTCGCATCCAACGATCACATCTTGCGTCAAACCGGGTACTATAAGTAGTGGCAACATTAACTCGCTATTCGCGACTTTCACGGGGATTAGCGCTTGCGTGCTAACGATCTTTTCTCTCTTTCCTATTGCAGGAACCACCGTAACTTGCGTTGTGGGAATTTCTTTTAGCCGCGGATTCTTATCTTTCAAGCGTAGCAGAAATTTCTTAGACATTACGGAGACAGACGATCCCGAGTCAATTAAAATATTCGCCCGTATGCCATATGCAATAATATCTACACGGGGACACTTCGCGCGTGCCATGAGGCTGTCGCCGGATATCATATCTTCTTCTTCATCGATATTTTCCGGTCCTTCGCCGCGCCAATATTCCAAACTGCCGAGGCAAATGCTGTCGGAGTTTGCAGCGTCCCCCGAAAAATCTCATTGTGACGGCGGGGAATTAGACACGTTGCTAACGCCGCCCACATTTTCCTCCGTCGCCTTTGCACACCTTTCCGGTTCCGCGTTTTCAATCGAGATCGCGTTCACTGGAAATTCTTGTGGATACGCGGATCGGTTGTTTCCCGACCGCTGATGATTTTTATCATCCTTCCACTGTGCATTTCCGTTCTTCCATTTCTTCCCTCCATTCCGATTGCCGGAATTTTGATTGGAAGATTTTCCATTCTGTCCATCAGCATAGGAAGCTTTATTGCCGCCATGCGGTCGCTTAGACTCGCTTTGCGCTTCGCCATGGTTTCGTTCCGCGTCTCGTCTCGCCAGATTATCGGCCATTTTCCCGATTCTGTCTAGGTTACCGACGGTTTCTAGCAGTTCTGGTATCGTACGAATGACCACGGGATTAATGAGTGACTGCACTTGTGGACCAAAGTGCGCGATCACCATCTCTATGAACTCTCCGTCCGTCATTTTGTCGTCGAATTGCCTACACTGTACCAGCAAAGTTTTCACGTAGCTTTCCATCGAATAATGCCACTTGGGAATGTACCTTCCTTGGTACAGCTTTATCCTCGCCTGGTTCTGGATCCTTTTCGACCAGAAGGTCTCAAGAAACAGGACTCTGAATTCGGCGTAAGATAAGTTAGTTTCGGACGCAATTTTCAGCCAGAGTCTGTCTGTTTCTGAAAATGATTCCTCGACTAACATAAGCTTCATGGAATCAGGCACTCCTTTGATTTCAAAATACCGCTCCATTTCGGTAAGATAAATTCTAGGATTTACGTCTTTGCGAGACCCAAAACGTGGCAACTTAAGCTCGATATTAGCTGCAGCGTATTGTGCGTAATTCGCGTGAACAATACTCCCGCTAGCGTTGGTACTACTCACTTCCTTCATTTTGGATTCCAACTGCGCCAGTTTTGAATTAGTGTTCTGCGCAAGTGTTTGCTGTGACGCTTGCAAATCCTGTTGTGCCGTTTGTACTCGTTCAACCGAACTTGCAACCTCCGACACCTTTGCATTTACAGCCTGCAAGCTTCGTTCAGTATTGTCTTTAATCTCGTGGACAAATTCCGAGATCTGACCGAGACTCTGGTGGCTTTCTTGCCGCACGTGCTCGACAGATTTTTCGGTCGCGTCCAAACGCTTCGAGATTTCCGCGCTTGATTCCTGCAATGCAGTGCACGTTGCCTGAATCGTATCTGTGCGTCTCTCCAACACTGAAACATTCGCTCGCATCTCCGATTTGAATGCACTCATTTCACGGGTCATTTCCTCGCGAAAAACGGACAATTTTCCGTCCATGCCCTTCAATAAAGCACTTTGTGATTCAAATTTTTGACTTATCTCCTCCCTCAACGAGATAGAATTTTGACTTTGCGCATCTAATTTCTGATTCAATTTCACCAGCATGTCAAATAGCAGGTTTTGGTCTTGGGGTTGCGCGGTCGCCGGTGGCAATTCTACCGTTATTTGCGACGCACGTGTTTCAATTTCTGCCCGCATGGGTGGATTTTGAACGGTTTCATTGTCTGGGGTTGGAAAAATCCCTAACTGTTCCCCATCTAATGATGCATTTGAATGGATGCTACGCGTACTAGGAGTATCATTACACTCTTCGTTCGCCAACGGCATTTCGTGTACTTCCGGTGCTTGATCCATCGCGTCAGTTTGCTCGGAAATTTTATGAACAATAAATTGATCCGCCCTATTAATGGTGCGTGACCTCAACTTCATAGATTTGATCGTAAGATACCAAAACTCTCAACTCCGAACAATTACAACGATCGACAACGAACAAAATAAAACCGGCACGATTTAAACTCGAAAAGTACAGCATTAAACAAATTTCGCGCATAAATCCCTTCAACATGAAATAAAACCCATCCAAAATTAAACAACAAGGAAAAACAACGATGTTTCATGCGACACAAATACCTCAACACATGAGCAAAATCAGCATAAAGAAAAATCTTAACTTTTACCATGCATTAAAATTTCAAAAGCACTGACTCTATCTTTAATTTTAAACTAACCATGCTTGATGCAAGTGAACGAAAATATACTTGAACAACTGATTGAAATAAATCACACATTTAGATTTAAATCAAGCATGGCAAACAAAGCAAACAAATTTCAACATAAAACTTATTCTAAAATAATAAAATAAATCAACACAGGTCACATCCATGGATTTTTTTAGACTTGTGAAATTCTCAAAATAATTTCGACTTGCAAAAGCCCGAAACGTTGGGTGCCAATTGTAATAGAACACAATCTTGGGTGAACCAGATGTGAATATCAGTTGCATAAAAAGGGAGGGGGGATTTATAATTAAATCCTGAAATACGAAAAACATTTATATAATGATGCTATAAGGGGATCTAATAGGTTACTAACTAGAACCATGAATTTCAGACACAAAATAAAACCTCATTTATTGAGTCTTATGGCCTTACAAGGTCGGGTAGTAATTAACGTTACGTTAAACACAATTAGATCAGCAAAAACAAGCAATACCCGACGTTTACAATTCGCCGGAGTAAGCAAACAAAACTGAATGAAATATCTCAAACAAGTAATAAAAAACAGCAAAGTTAACATTGAAATCACATGGCAACACAGGCCATCAAATTGAAGCTAACATTTTACTGTACAAAGGAAAATACCAGGGGGCGCCGTATAAAGTGAATGAAAAGCATCAAAATTGAATTAACAAACAGCAAGATGCTTAAGAAAAATTGAATTGAAATATAAATCCAGCTAGCTCAGAATTTAAGTGGCGGGAGCAGAGTCTTAACCCAGGCGTCGCTTAAGGGCACATAAGTCTGTTAAAATCCACTGGATAGTGACCGTCGTTTCTGGTACATTACCATAGTATCATCGCCGTGATGGTGAGCGACAAACACAATGCCACTGCAGCAATGGAAGCTAAATAAGCGGCTACGACCGCGTTATTAGCATAACTTCCACATAATGGCAAGCATGCCACTCGACATCTCGCTTTCCCAAAGCAAGAAATGATCAACCACAATGATCATCAGAAAGCGTGCCGGCTAGCACGTCTGTTCACCAGCTCGTCTTGGACCCAAGTCACGTCTGCTCATCAGCTCGTCTTGGACAGAAGTGTCCTCTCAAAAATGGCTCCTTCCTCTTCCTCGGCTAGTTGCTCGCCACATGTAAAAGAACTCCATGGAATTAGTCTTGTAGCCCCCAATAAATGTTCAGGATTGGCTAGCTACACATTTCCGTCGTCACGTGTTTAATATCACGCGTCGCATTCGCTGACTTCTTCGCGCGTTTCCTACGTGGCCTCCGGACAGTAGCAGTAGTGGGAGAGGTCGTTGTCCGGTTTTCTAACGGTACTGAAGGCCGGCCGGAGAGGCGTCGCTTTGTCGCCTCCCTCGCTCCTTTGTATCACTCCCAACGGTCAAAATGGCAGTTTCTAGCTTTCAATATTCACCCATCTGAGCCATGAGTTTACAAAGAAAATTAATTTATAATAAACTATACCTTTGGCCGCCCCGGTTTTAAACATACATTTAACCTATCCAGACAACCCTCATTATTTACAATTAATTTACACGTTCCAAGATTAAATAATTAATAAACTTGAATATAATAAAAAAAGGAAAAAAAAAGAAAGAAATATGAATATAATTAATAATGATTTGATTATATTCATTGTGGGTGACGCTGTCACACCACAATACCGGCCCAAATTATTTCTTTCAAGTTATATCAAAGTTCCTCAACATTCGTATTTATCGTGTACGTATCAAAATTTTTCGCCAAGTGATCAACCATAACCGCCTTACTGAAGCAATATACGAGCTTATTTTCTTCATGTTTCAACGTCAGACTAGATTTTAAAGTTACCACAACCGCTTGTGATCGTTTATATCGTGTTCTATGCAAACTGTATCTTCAATATCCGGATTGCTTGTAAGAAAAGATCCGGAATGGACAAGATATCTTTGTCGCTCCGCGTTGGCTCTTTGACCATCTGTTCAAGAGAATTTTTCGCTAACGATTCTAGGAACGTTTCGGTTATTAACCTATCTCCTCCGCCGGACCTGAACGTACATGTGTCCCAGTTAACCGACCGTATATTAAAATCGCCTCCCATGATCAATGCATGTGCCTGAAATTTTAGAGAAATACTATTAAGTAATACTACAAGTTATCTAATCCAGAATCCGGAGGTCGATAATGTGACCATATTATGAACTTTATATTTCTGCCAATCTTTACCTTCACCCATATTAACTCGAAAAAATATTCTGTTTCAGTTACTACAGAGCAATTAACGGTTTTATTAACGGCCACGAATACACCTCCGCCCGTTGAAGTAGCTA
Organism: Vandiemenella viatica; assembly: GCA_031002005.1. NCBI lineage: Eukaryota > Metazoa > Arthropoda > Insecta > Orthoptera > Morabidae > Vandiemenella > Vandiemenella viatica. Next base: position 8,864 of record JARYHS010006756.1, read on the forward strand.
TGTCTTTCCGGAAAACATTGAACTGAGATTCGCTAGATTAAACCTTTGGCGTCAACCAGCTCTCAGTTCATAGTATTACATCGACATAATTAGTCGTCACTGCAGCTTGGAAATCGGCTACTAATACTTTGACCATTATTCTTAGATGCTTTGTATCGTTATTTGCGGAGTCTAAATTCGCCTTTTTTCCTATTCGTATTCCGAAGAGAAACGGGTGAAGTATTTACAGCTGCAATATTCGATTTATTCGCGCCATCACTACCAGAACCCTGATCTAGGTTATCGGCATATTCTCTTCGTTGAGATGAAGGATCCTCGGGCCTCACGGTGTTCCTAAAAATAATTGATATCAAGACGATTCCATAATTTTGCAGCTACCTTGGTCGCCATTCTCGGTGTATAGTGGACGCCCGACCTGTCAAATGTGTCCCAGCTGGCAGCTATCATCGGTCGAAGGTCGGCGAAGCCCCAGTTGTTTCTGCGACACAGCTCCTGCAAACTACAATTCAAATTAATACTCTTCCACCATACGGCCTTCCCACAATCGATGCGCGGCACGACATCACAAATGGAGAACTGCAACGATATCAAATTTTCCCGCGCCGCTTCATACGCCTTTTGGTCCAACTTGTCCATGGATTTAACTACTATATCTGCAGTAGTAACACGACGCGATTCATTAGTACTGACGTGTGGTAACTACTCATGAAGGTACGCGCTCACTACGGCGGACCGCATCGCGTCGCATCAATGCGTCAGCAATCGCTTACACTGATTCTATAGCGTAACGCCACCACAGACGGGTCGAGTCAGGGCGGGGCGGGCAGCGTCGCATCACATTGTCGGATCGCTTCCCCAGGCGTATATTTCCGCCTGTGCCCCTCGATGCGCTCAGTCGCGACCAGGTTTGCGATGGGATTTTCAACAGTACTGACTGACTTTTGTAACTTTTATGTTCCTATCTCTGTGAATTAACTGCATTACTTCAACAAAATTGGCTGCAAATTTGAACGCAGGATGGTGGATGATTTTTGAAAAAATATAAGTAATTACAATCTGAAAATTTAATTACTTTATGAATTTTAATAAAGATGAAAAAATTATAAAATTTCTATCTCATGCTCACTTGTTCTTTGCTTGTATGTTTTAACGTAGACTATTCAAACGTAATGGATAAGAGCACTGCATCTCATTAGTAATGAAAATTCAGATATCGTTAATAAAAAGGTTATGAATGCAGCACGTGGCTAGTATTACTTTATTTATCATATTAGGTAACACCGACATTCTTCTTTCATCGATTTGAAACCTTCTACCTATAACACCAAAGCAGTTAACTATCACACTCCATAGTTTATTGAGCCTGTAATTGAAAGTTTGTTTCTCTTCATTTCATCTGATATTATCGAAAGGAGAAAAGCTTCATCTACTACTATTACATACTGCATTTTATCTCAGTTGTTAACGTGTAAATTCAATTTTCTTGCAGCCATTGCCTCACCTAAATTATTGTGGCTAAATGTTTTGCCATCTTAATTTTTTCCCCATTCCTCCGATGACCAAAATACCAAAACGGTATTCAGTAACTGCAAGGGCTAATAAAACCATGAAAAACATTCATTTTTATGCATTAAAAATAAAGAGAACTGCAATTCGGTAGAATTGTTATAACACGTTTGCCATTTGATGTGACTAAGAAATACGGAAAATTCCTTTTTAAATTAAACCCATTGCCTAATCTGCTTAATTTTCTTCTTCTTGGTTGAATATATATAAATAAGAGCCCTTTGTCTGATGAGTCCATTTGCAGTACAGAAGCGGCTGAATAATCGTCGAGAACCGAAGGCGGTGACAGTAAAAGCACCATTCTTCGTGGCTTCGTTCTGGACACTACTGTCTCTTGAAGCAGCTTAAGTGTTAGGTGCTACAACTAATTCAAGATACTAGGTACCAACAATTCTCAGAGCTATACACAAGAATAAGAAAACACTGTCCCAGAAAATAAATGTATTGGAGACTTGCAGCACTGAAATGCTAAATTCTGGTGCGGGAACCATAAAACTCTGGCTAGGCTTCCCGAAATCATTCCAGGCGAATACAGGGATCATTCCTTCAAAAGAATCCGTTTCTGTTCCTTGTCCCCCGGGTCTCTCCTGGCTCTAATTATCTCGATGTCGACGAGTCGTAAAGCTCGAAACAAACAAACAAAAAACTGACTTCAGTGACGAATACAGAATGGAATAGACAGTCCGGAGCAACCAGCGCTGGCTTACTTAATTTCTTTGACATTTTTATGGGTACAGAATTTTAAAGTAATGTAATGCTAATGAGATGTATCTGGAAAGATATGGGATCTGGCAAAAATCTCACCTAGGGAGAGGGAGGGGGGGGTATCGATAGAAATCTCACTTTTTTAAATTTCAGATTGCCACCCTTCAAAGAACAGTAGAATTTAAAAAAATCTACAAAATTACGTGTTCAATCTCACGATAGGGCGGATAGGGGGGGGTCGACTAGATATCACCAAGAGGGGAAAGGGGGAGGTCCAAATTTAAGAAAAACATCTCACGTAATTAATAGACGGCCCATATCCTAATTTCGTGTTGTCCTTGTTAGTTCCCGTGTTTTGTACTGTAACCTATTTAAAATGAATTTCACGTAATTACCGATACTCTTAGGATGAAAGTTTAAAGTTCAGTCCTGGGCTCGGAAGTACGCTGGTTCGATCCGTTTCCTTCCATACAGTTTTCGGTTATTTGACAGTTATTATTAAGTAATGTATACATGTACCAAAACAAGAAACTTTTAATTTTTAATTCCAATATTTCGCAAAAAAAGACTTTAAATTTGTAAATTAACGCAGATTTTTTTTAATTTTAGCTTGGGTACAGTTGCAGATGGTTCGATTCACGGCGCGTCGTATTTGTTTTTGTCGAACAACTGTAATCCCAGTACTGATTTTGTTTCTGAAGTGGATTTATGTCAGGAAAAGTATGCTGTGGACCCTGTTGGGCGTTAACGTTAGAGAACGCTGCGATGGCTGTGCGTTCCACATTTCGCTAAGAAACCCAACAAGAACCTTATATCATGCGGTAAATCACAAAAGAAGCTAAGAAATTTGAGCTCCTACTTCAGTACGGAGTCTACATGAGTGGTTCAGAGATTCACACACATGGTGAAATACATGCTATTGTGTAGTCAACATTTCAGCCGCCGAGTGGATTCGTGCCATAAGGTCCTAATCTCATGTTGTAGCAGTATCATACACCATATTTCTCCTAGTATTCCATATAAAATAATCGACAGTTGTAAAGGCTAATGAGAGTGGTGGCTATGCCCGCCACCGAAGTGGCTCTACTGCTACTTGTCTCTTTTAAGTTGGTTTTTGGGTCTCTCTTTAATTAACTTATTGAGGGGGGGGGACGAGTTGTGGGCGTCTAAGACGTCCTTATTTGAAAACCCTGGGTAGGTTTCATATCGCCTGGTTGGGATGAGCACTGTTAACTATTGCGTGAGGTGTTTCACGATCATCCCTAGCTGGTTTTGTTGTCCCAGGCAGCAACATCGATAGTTTGGCTGTTCAGATGTGTAGCGTCTCTGGTTTGGTGGTGATGATTGTTTAGTTGGCCGTGGATGGTGTTGTCCTTTGTCGTCTCAGGTGGAATAGTGATCTTCGCCGTTCTGGTGTGGGGCTAGCTTATGTCGACGGCCGCTTGCAGCTTCCACCTCAGTGAACAGCCCCCGTAGCTGGCCGCATGGTCCGCGCCGCAGTTGGCGTCACGTCACGCGGTTTTGCGCATACTCGTACGCTATGATTTTTCCCATAGTGGACGCACCAGACTTTATTCCGGCAGTCCTTCGACCGATGCCATAATTCCTGGGACCTGAAGGACTGGTCAACGGCTGTCGTTTTGGGTTTCTCCTTGTTGGGAATACTCCTGGTTCTCCGACCTCCTTGCTTCCTGGCTTGGGTGGTGGATGGGTCGGCGGTTTCGACTGTCGGCGGTGAACACTGCTTGGATTCCGGAGTTGGTGGAGGCTTCCACCTTTGTTGAATCCATGCTCCTCTGGTGGAGCTGTTGTTGGAGAGCCATCAGCTGTGGGGAATCACGCGCTTCCATGCTAGATGAACTGGAATTGAATTCTTCGGTTCTCGAGGAAATACTTTACCGCTGCTAGGTATAAGGGACTCGCGCGGTGGCCATGTGACTAGCCCCGTCCCCTCTACCAATCCGATTAGGAGATGAGTCATGGAGTATTCAGGGACGGCGCATGCTCAGGACTACAACCATCCACCTTATACGGTTGGCTGACTGGTTGCATTAGGCCTACTATTAAAGAATCAGAAACATTCGGAACAAATTTTGACACCCCACGACGAGCAGAACATGCTTTCCCGGGCTTGAGTCTCCTCCTTAACATGACCATTTTGATACGCATACTATGCTCTGTAGTTTTTTTTTTCCTTGCACATATTTGATTGATCCTGTGCCTTATATGTAGGATATCTCGGTGTTGAAGTTACACTTGGTGTTTCAGCAAATAAGGCGTGCGTGATGGGCGCCACGGCAGTGGGTCTTCTGGTGGTGATCTTGGTGATCGCGCTGCCGATCGCCCTACAGGAAGACGAAGACCCCACCTTCGACGCCGGCAGCAGCAAACTTGCCTCACCGGAGGCGCTGGCACTGCTCAAATCGTCGCCTCTCATCGACGGGTGAGTCGAAGCTTGTGCCCTAGACAACTTGCAGTCGACTTGCATACCAGATAAAGTTCATTGGAGTAAAGTCGGCCGAAGCATTTGGATTACCGTCCGGTCTATTATAATTTGTAACATATACGGGAAAATGCGGGTTCATATACCCCGTCCGCCCTTCCAGTTTTGTGGTTTCCATGCTTTCCCGAAATCACTCCCTGCTGATTCCGGAATGGTACCTAGTCCTTTACCGCCTCTAACGACATAGATGTCGCTGAGGTCAGATTATGGGTAGAATAAGTACTGTAACTGTATCTTTGGTTCGATAGACCCTTCCTTCAGTTGTTTCTAATGCATGAGCTGCTAGCGGCTCAAACTTATCATATGTTCTTAAATACATTCTTCATACATTCAATTATTTTCATGCCTGGACTTTAATTTTTAATCGATATTTCAGTGTTCCTGGGGCCTGAATCGATACCTGACGACCCTTCCGAACTACCATTCTTTGATAGGAAATTTGTGATACCACAGCAGACACTAGCTCCAACACATAGTCCGTTCGCAAATAGAAATTACATGCTTCAGGGAGGCAGGAGTCTTCTGTGAGCCCTCCGCTGAAATAGACGCAGGCAAAAAACCTTACCTCATACGGAACGTATTTCTGGTTCTTACGCTAAAAACTGCGATCATTTTTAGTAATGCTTTTGCAAGTACCAGATCCGTAAAAAGAAATGTTAGCTCAAATACTCTTCGGAACAAAAGTTTAGTTTACTGATGTAGTTTACCTTAACATAAGTAAGTTTTTATTACAACAAGAATGCACCATTTGTATATTTCAAACCGAGCGTGATGGGTGAGCGGTAACGCTGTGGTTTCGCATTCGAAAGGACGCGGGTTCGAATCCCCGTCCGGACATAGAGTTTTCCATGCTTTCCCCAAATCACTCCAGGCAAATGCTGGGATGCTTCCTTCAAAAAGCCATGGCATCGTTGAGGCGTAAAGCCATAAGTAAAAAAAAAAAAAAAAAAAGTATATTTCATCCACTGGCAATATTTTCAAGCTTATTCTCTGGTTGTTGAGACAGAGATATCCTTAAGAGTCTATAAAAACTTTTATTTTTAATTATTTCTATTGACGTGGAGAAGAAATTCCACTACAATAGAACCCGTGCACGTTGAAGAATTGACTTACTCATCTATGTACTGTATGTTTATTTTTTATTACGACGAGATATCTTGATTATTAGACTCTTTGAAACGGCTAAGGTGGGATGGTGTTGGTGACAAGGAACTAGAAGGAATTCGGCCATGGCCTTTTTGAAGGAATCATCCCGGCATTCGCCTGTAGTGATTTGGGGAAACCATGTAAAACCCAAATCTGGATGCCCCGACGGGCATTCGAACCCGCGTCCTCCCGAATGCGGGGCCAGAACGTTAACCGTGCACCCACCACGCTCGCTACCATAATCGAGTTAACCACTAGTAAAACAGCAGGTACAATTTTGGTGTTTTAATAAGCAGATGGAAGTATGTGAGAATGCTTCTGGGGTTCGGATTCCACATAAAACTTTGGAGCCCTGTGTCATCGCCATGATTCCTGGTTTAGGACAAGCGGCTACGATAGAGGAGGATTGCGAAATTATTAAAGAACTTAGTCGCCAGACTGTAAAGACCACTTTAATTAAATAACATTACTGATTTTCATTTTGCATTTGTGTAGCTTCTTCTGTACTCTTGTATCTAGCCGATAACAAGCGTCTTCCCATCACTTGAATTCCTTTGTTGGCAAGAGTTTCTCTTTGAAACTCTTCGAAGATTGAGTTAGTAATACAAAGAAGGAGTGCTCATCCATCACTGCTACCAGCTTCCTAGACATAATTACCAAACTCTCGACGTTTCGTTTCAGCGTGTAAAATTTGAACGAGTTGTTTGCCACACCGAGTTGCTATGTAGTAGTTATTCACCACATGAATTCAGTACTCAAGGATTTAATTAATCTGCCCCATTCAACACAAAGTAAATTCGGGTTGCACAAATCTTTCCTCGTTAGGGAACAAAAAATTTCTGATCGGGAAGGAAAACTGTATCTTTTATACCAATGCGATGTCACACAAGACGGAACACTGGCAAGTTTTGTCTTTGTTTTTTCTTCAGTTTATAATAAATAAGCCCCGGATTTTTAGGTTCTAAAAAACCAAATTTAGGTTTATTCAACTCACGTTTTAGGCTTTTATAGGTTTTTAAAATTCTGATTTAGGAACTTACACGTTTTTAAGGGAAATAAAATTTAAAACACGCAATATATACTGCCATAGTGTTAAAAATATTGTTGACTTTACAATACAATGTCAAGTACTCCTTAAAAACTTCCAACATGTCATTGGTCGATCACATTAAAATATGCAAAATAAACCACTATTATGTTCAAAATACTTCGTCTGTATTGTGTATGGTAAACAACTCATTTAAAACTTCTAATATGACACTGAACAATGAAATATTTTGACAGATTTTCAGGAGTAAATCCTCCTCTTTTTTCCGTTTAAATTCTCTTGAATGCGGAAAAACTACGCTTTACGTCTCATGTGGTCAGAGGTGTGAACTTTGTATCAGCGATTTCCTTAGGATTCCAAGGCAATATTCTTGTTTCTTTAGACCACAGTGGACACGGCCTATGTATTCCATCCTCTTGCAATCTGGACTGCGTGCTAAAACAGACTCCTGCTTCTGAGCTATAGACACCCCAACTTGTCCAGGAGCCACTTTGGCCCTCACTTCTTGGGTGATTTGAAGTGCTTTCGTCAACGGTAGAGTACCTCCTTCCAAATTCTTGATTGAAAATTCTGGGTTGTAAAAATTTGCCTTTATATATTTCAACTACTGTACAGCTGGTACTGAGTGCAACACTTTCTTTGCATTTACTATAGCAATAGCTTCGCTTTCATCTAATGATTCGATGACCTCCGTGATGCTCTCATAGTTTTCTGCATAATATACTGCGGCTGAGAGCCAGGTCCCCCATCGTGTCACTACTGGCTCAGGAAGGAGGGGTATCGATGAAAGTAACTACTCGACTTGGCGCTTTCAGGAATATTTTCTTCACTGAAGGAATTATCTCTTTAACTACAGGGTGCCTGTTCCCGAATTTTTTTCAGCTACCTGGTGCAGCCCATGAGCTAGACAGGTGACATGGACCATTCGAAGATGGAATGCCTTCAAACGCTCCCCTGCTTTTATCATATAAGCTGCACTGTCTGTCACCAACGACAATTTATCCTCGTGTTCAGGACCTGGCCACAACAGTTTTGATGCATCCCTTACAGCAATTACCACAGTAGACTGGTTAGTCATTGGAGGTTCTCTGCACATAATGACTTGGGGTATACTACGTCCCTCACATGCGAGCTTGCCCACAACAACGCTATATATCTGTCGCAGGCATCTGACGTCTCATCTACACTTAACCAGATGAAGTGGTCGGCAATGTCCACTAGTTCTTCAATGGTTTTCACTTGCAGATGAGGCAAGTAATTCTTTCTTAAAGTGAATTCATCTCATATTTTTCTGTTGCAAAATTCTTCCAAAATGGTTTTCAGGACTGCATTCTGGACTGTTGAAACTGGTATATTAGCGGCAGTGAGAACTTCACACAGACGCAGGTGAAACGAGATCTTCTGCACCCAGCTTTGAACTTGTAATGAAACTCTGCTTCTGTTCGGAAGCGTTTCTCCTGGTAACATTTGCCAAATGAGTTGCTGAATTCTGATACTGTAGTACGTGGGATCATTTTTCTGCAGTCACTTATATAGAAATCAAAAATAAAAATAGTCCACCTGAATATAACACCCCGGATAATAGCCAGTTAATATTATGAAATTTCATCCAGCAGTCTAGACTCTGTCACTTTACGTTACTTTAGAAATGAAAACAAATAAAATCTAATTTATTTTTTAAAATTATAAAAGATATATGTATATAAAACAAATTAAACTTACTGGTTGCACACATGCTAGAGAATATATAATTTTCTCTCATCTTTAGAAAAGTTCTTATTCGTTCCTAACCACTCTCGCAGGTGACTACTTCTTGAGGATTTCTTTTTAGGCATTATTGCTTTTTTATTAAGGAACTAAACTTATGTAGGCCTACACAATATTTTAATTTCCGTGTTACCACTGAACGATGACGGTATACAACTGTTAAATTCTCAGAAAGGGTTTGCGTTCCTGAGATTGTTAATGTTTAACGTGCTATGTTTAAAACTTGCTTTGTCGATTTGTTCCTACTGAATGTAAACCTTTGTAATAATGTGAAGTTGTCACACCGTATTGTTACAGCTTTTCTCAATGTTACTGTCAACAATTAGGGTAAAACACATAATTTAATATTGTGGTGAATAGATATTCCAATTTTAAAATAAATTCTTCCGTTTTATAAGTAAAAATAGTTCGTTTACCCTCCAAGTTCGACTTTACCCCTCGGACTATGTTAGGGATCATTCCCATACTGCTCACATTTGCAGTGTCTTATATCTTAGGATTCACGTAATAATAGATACAGCTGGTGATGGTGACTGGCCGGATCGCCATGTAACATTAATTTGGATCGATGTAGAAGAAGAAAACGAAATTTTTTAGAAGGAAGGGGGAAAAGGAAGCAGCTACCGGTAACCTGTCCATAAGGCACTGTTCCCGCAATTGCCTGGAGGGGAAAAGGAAAACCACGGAATACCACGTCAGAACAGCTGATGGTTGGGTTCGAACCCATGGCGTCTTCCACATACCGTAGCCCTGAGCTAATCTGGTTTGACATTTGTTTAAGTAACAAAATTACAGTCGAACTGGATCAGTACATCGAATTAGGTCATTTTAGGTTCTAAAAACCGAATTAGGTCATTTTAGGTCATAACATAAAAATTAGGTTATTTTAGGTCCTATTAAATTTATGAATATTATTAGTTTATACAGTAGACGCTAAGAGAAAGTTAAAATTTCGAGGATATTTAGGTTGGGAACAAAATAGGTTCGAACCTAAGAATCCGGGGCTTAATAATAAACATGTTAACTACATTTATAACACATCACACTGCAGTTCTAGCGATTTACGAATATTGAAAAAGGGTAATGACTTTTCAAAATAGCAAGTAGGGATTGAGATAAATATTGAGAAGATGAAATCCTTCTCGTTATCAATGTAAACGGTATATTTCGGGCCTTGCATTCGGGAGGACAGTGTTCATTTTCCGTTCCTTGCATACATATTTCGGATATCCACTGTTTTCGGAATCACTTCAGACGTATGCTGCTATGATTCCTTAATACAGGTCATAACCGATTTCATTCCCAGTTCTTGTCTAAAATATTATCCCGGCTTCCATGGTCTCAGTATCGTAAAATTATAGCTGTTTAATTTTTTAATGAAAAGCACTCCACAAATTTTCCCGAGCAGTCGCTCCATTTTTGAAAGCCTTTGTGGGAATGGAATAAAGTCGGCCATCATGTTCCGCATATTTTCTTCTCGCGGCTTTTTGTCTTCGCCGTTTCAACGGCATTTTTATTCTGAAAAACCGCATGTATCCATGTCGATGAACAGCAGCAATATCGTTTTTGTTCAAGGGAGTATGACAGATGGTTTATGGCATGGTTTGTCTGGAGATACAATATCTTTGGCAGAAAAATATCATCTGTAGTATTTTCACCAGAGAGAGATGATCTAATACTAATCGATATTCGCATGTATTGTAACACGGTGCTTATTCACAGAACTTGCAGAATGCAGAACAACAGAAAAGATAATTCAGCTACGATGTATTCTGATTTCTGACGGATTCTACCAGATACCATCGATAAAGTCTGAATCGTAAGCTTTGATTCAGTATGGGTAAAAACGTATTTCCTTTCGCACAGTTATGGCACCAACGTCATGAACTTGCGCAAAGCGGTATATGTGAAAGACATTTATCAAAAAATAGAAACATAGAACATCAATAAGCACTAACGAATTGGAAATTGTTATGGAGTAATATTTGCAACGAGCATCTGTCTCACTAACTCAAGTCGTCCTGATATCAATTTCCCACTGAAATAATGCCTAAGACTATTTGAGGTACCCACGTAACATAAACAAAATACTAATATTGCGCAATGGAAGAAACCCTAGAACACAGTTTTCTCCGCACTGAGAATGAAGCGATTTGGAACTTCGTTGAAGGCAATGAGGTGTTAATAAACAGAAATTGTCATTAGCATGACAGATTTTACTGTATGATGAATGATCTGACTGGGAGAAATTGTCGACCGAAGTTTTTTTTATTATTTTAAAATGTTTTTATTAACTCGCTTTGGGCTTTGTCTGTCCGGGTGGAATTTAGTAATTGATTTTAAACTAAATTCTCGATGAGCTAGAGACTTGAAATTTTGACCGGAGCTGGATGACAATGCATGAAAAGGGGGGAAAAAATGGGAAAAGCTGTCCGGAAAATTTGAAAATTCGGAAAAACTGAAATTTTTCTATGGACTATTTTGGCTAATTTTTAAAAAATGTTTGTAATAGTCCGAATAAGGTTTTTAGTTGATGAAAAATTGGATAAGTTGCCAGGAAAATTCGGAGAAAACTGAAATTGTTTTATCTGTGTACCGATTTGGCTATTTTTTTAAAAAAAGTTCATAATAGTCCGAATAAGGTTTTTAAATAAAGAAAAATTGAGAAAGTTGCCTGGAAAATTCGGGAATACCAGAAAGCACTCTATTCTTTGGACCAATTTAGCTATTTTTTAAATGTTTTTATTAGTCTGAATAAGGTTTTCAGAGAAAGAAAAATGGAAAAGTTGCCCAGAAAATAGAAAAATTCGGTAACAACTGAAAGTACATGTTCTAGGGACCGATTAGGCTAATTTTTTTAAAAATGTTTGAAGTAGTCTTAATAATGTTTTTACGGAAAGAAAAATTGGAAATACTGCCTTAAAATTTCTGGCAAAACTAAGAGTGCTTTTTTCTATTGGATTGTTGTTCGAATTCCAGACCATAACTTATGATTCAATCGATGGATATGCTTAATTCTTTTTTTGTTCTGTTCCTTATTTCCCCTGGATGTTAATAACTCAATTAAGTGTTTTCTATTTTTTTAATGGAATTTGTAGCATGTCTCTGTGATTATGTCATCAAAATATTTAAAATCAATTACAAATTTTCACTCGTGTAACACTAAAAAGCATAAAATAACAATAAAATAAAAATCTTTTTAATGTACCATGTTTTTATAACTAACTATAAAGTATAAAATAATTTATCTAATCCTTATGAAGGATAAAACCAGATACAGATTACTAACTTCTTCTGAATTGTCCTGAAAATTTATACTTGGAAATTTTTGATTACTATTAAAATACTTGTAAGATTGGTGACGAAAAACATTGGGCGCATGGAATACATATCCATAAGAATTGTAGAGAGTAGTAATCAATGAAAGAACTTACTTATCAGTTCAAATTATTTGCGGTGCAATAAAATTGTTAGTGCAGCTATTAATGCATCAATTATCTGTTACATGCACCCAATGTTTTTCGTCATCAGTCTTACAAGTATTTTAATAGCTATCAAAAATTTCCAAGTATAAATTTTCAGGACAATTTAGAAGAAGTTAGAAATATGTATGTGGTTTTATCCTTCATAAAGATTAGAGATTTTTAGTCCGTTATAAAAACATGGTTCATTAAAAAGTTTTTTATTTTATTGTTATTTGTTATTTCAACGAAAGACGGGTGTGTTTTTATTTTTCACTTTGCAAAGACAGCTACATAGCACAGATTACTTGTGTTTTTGAGTAGTAGTAGCAGCCAGGAATCTCCCATCGTGCACTATGGTGTGTAACACCCCTGATGGCTGTAAAACTTTAATTAAATCAACTCCCAGAAATGAAAGATTTTTGACATATCATTTAATTTATTTCACATAAAGAACACCTGTTAATCAAATCCTGAACCTTAGTTACTAAAATTTTTAGAGCAAATAACCAAATGAACTAATAAAATATGAAATACAATATAATCTGATACTCGACTAGCAAAATAAAACTCTGGAACTAAATATGTCCTGTCTGTAGGTGGAGCGTGAAATTGTTCTTGAACTCAGTGCGCTTACAGGTCATATTAATGCTGATCAGCTCATTTGCCGATTACTCGAAATGAAGTGTACTTGCACTGTGGTTAACTGACCTCAGCAATAATTGTAGGGCGTCTCGTTATTTCACTACATGCAAAAGGTTTTGCTTAGATGTTGTAGCACAGTGATATCCATTATGTGGCAGGCGTCCCGTTGGTGTACAGACAGTGACCAAACACTAGTCACTCTGCCGTGCGACGTTCACTTCAACTTTTGCACCACCCTGCTCGACATACAGCACTGTTCTCCCCACTGTCCTAGTGCGAAAATCCTCCCGTAAGAGAGCACTTGCCGCACCCCCACCCTGCATGCATTCCAGCAGGGGTGTCTGAATCGAACCAAGACTATCTGGATCATTACAGGTCGTTGCATGTCGGTAGCTGTGGGCGTGTAAGAAATGTGAAGGTTGAAAGTAGTCGACCAAGTGCATTTTCATATTTCGTCCAAGGACATGTGTGTCCCTATATTTAAATTTACAGCCATAAATACCCTGCGCAGGTCACTTGCTTTTGTGTGTGATATTAACCTCGAGTCTTCCATCGTGCGCTAAGGTGGTTGCATGTCAGTAGCTGTCAATCAAAATTCTTTTAAAAGTCGCAGGCACCAGCTAGTATATACATATACAGGGTGTTACAAAAAGGTACGGCCAAACTTTCAGGAAACATTCCTCACACACAAACAAAGAAAATATGTTATGTGGACAAGTGTCCGGAAACGCTTACTTTCCATGTTAGAGCTCATTTTATTACTTCTCTTCAAATCACATTAAACGTGGAATGGAAACACACAGCAACAGAACGTACCAGCGTAACTTCAAACACTTTGTTACAGGAAATGTTCAAAATGTCCTCCGTTAGCGAGGATACATGCATCCACCCTCCGTCGTATGGAATCCCTGATGCGCTGATGCAGCCCTGGAGAATGGGGTATTGTATCACTAAAATGAGCTCTAACATGGAAAGTAAGCGTTTCCAGACACATGTCCACATAACATATTTTCTTTGTTTGTGTGTGAGGAATGTTTCCTGAAAGTTTGGCCGTGCCTTTTTGTAACACCCTGTATAAAAATAGACGTGTGTGTCCTTATATTTCAATATGCAGCCTCCACTAGCAAGCACAGACCACTGGTGTTTGTGTGTGATAGCAACATGGAGTTTCCCATCATGAACAACGTTGGCTGAAATTCGAAAGCTGTGGAGGGTTAGGAGACATGGTGGTTGAAAGTGGTCGATGCAGGGCATTTTCATATTTCAACGAAAGACATGTGCGTCCTTAAATTTGACTTTGCAAACACAACTATACAGATCTGATCACTGGTGTTTGTGTGCGGTAGTAGCTTCGAGTCTCCCTTTGTGCATCTCCCTTTGTGCACTATGGTCGTTATATGTCGGTAGTTGTGGGAGTGTGCTATACATGAGGTTGAAAGTTGTCGACCGAGGGTATTTTCATATTTCGAACAAAGACATTTGTGTCCCTATATTTCACTTTGCAGCCATAAATACTCCTCGCAGATCACTGTTGTTTGGGTATGGTATTAGCCTCGGGTATCCCATCTTACACTATGGTGGTTGCATGTCGGTAACTATTATTTACAAACACGAATTAACTCATGGGCACCAGCTAGTAATAATAATAATAAATGCGAAGATCCACTAGAGACTATGCTGGACGTAACGAAATATCCTGAATTTAAGTCGATTTAAAGAGCTAATTGTACCACAAACCGAGATCGAATGCCACATTTCTATTGTTAGCAGTAGCCGCGGTCTTTGTGTTTTTTATTTACGGGTAAAATAAGTTACCTCCTCCATAAGTTACTGGATCAAGATTCTGTTTCCGTTCTGTGTGTCCGTTAATATTGTCTTCACAAATCTATTACATGTAGAAGCTATATCACTGACAGGAGCGTGGAATTCTTAGCTAGCTACTCAAAATATGTGCTTGTTGGTGTCAAAAACAAATCGTGAGTTAAAACAAAAAGAATTATCATAAATCAAGATTTTATTGCAGTGAAGATTCCAATATTCTATACAATCCTGATATGTAAAGTGTCCTGACGTTCCCTTACCCCAATTTCCCTTCCAGCATTAGTGAGAGATTCGTTTTTGGATTTCCCATGAGATCGTCTTTTATGATCACGCTATTTATCGTGTAATTGTCGTACATTTGAGTTATAGGGTTAACGCAGAATTCGTCTCCTGCATTTGATTGGATTTCTGGCCTTATTTGCATTTTCTGGCCCGTTCTGCCCCGCTCAGAGAATATTTTTTTTCTGAATGTCTTGATCCCATTTATTGATGGTAACACATTTCTTCGTTCTTTGAATAATCGTCGATTATAACGCTATGTTATGATAATTTCGTGTTAAAACTTATTTACTCCTTCTGGAATTTCACTAAGTTTGCTTTTCGTAGCATTTCATTTTAAATTAAATACGCAAATTTAGCTAAAACATTTGGTAATACGTTTACAGCTGGAAAAATATGGAATAAAATTTAATTTTCAACTGAATGAAGTCCTTTTTTAATTACGTTTTCTTTGCTTTTTACTTTGTGTTTGCTTTTACTGTAGCTGGTTCATTACGTTCCTGGGAATATCTGCTTGAAATCTGTAAGATTTTTATGATAAATTTTCAGAATAAATTACCTTAAGGGATTTAAAACTGATGAAAAAAAAAGAACAACAAAAAGAAACCTTATTACCTTGGCAGCTTCCAGCACCCAGAATTGGGGTTTGCATGGTTTGCCCAAATCACTCCAGGCAATTGCCGGGTTACTTCCTTCAAAGGGCCATGGCCGGATTCCTTCCCGTTCCTTGTCCCCAGTCCCATCCCGCCTCTAATTACATCGACGTCGACGAGGCCTAAAGCCATAAGAAAAAGATAGCTTACACAGAAAATACACCATAAGAATTTTTGGCCATTTATTTTGAAGTAAAAGTTGGTTGGAATTTGAAAAATTAAAATTTTTGCCCAGTACTTTTCCTATCAGATTGTCAAACTGTTAGTGAAACCTCTTGAGGTACGGAACAGTTTGGATTCTCCCCGTGGAGACGCTGATCTCGCTGTCGTAAGCTCTCTTTACGACACGAGATCCGGCCGGTTCACATCCTTGATGAGGCTATTGCGTTCCTCTTAATGCTAGCTCATTAAAACGCTTAATCTGATGTGAGCCGCTTTGCATACACTTTGCCCGAGCGGGTGTCAAGGATTAGTTCTCTACCTGGCGTGTTTCACAGCTTTTTCACAAACACCGGTTCGATTTGAACTTAATCTATAGATGCAATAAAATTCTAAGGAAGACGGGTTTGTAAATAAAATTTATTTAAAAGAAAAGAGTTAATCCAATGTACACTAGCGAAGAGAAAGACGCCACAACCGTAAATTTTGGAATTTTTGTCTGTACGTGCGTGTATTACGTAACAACTAATGAATGGATTTCAATGAAACTTGCACATAATCTTGGCTTTTTCCATGGGTTAACATATCATCATCATCATCATCATCATCATCATCAGGGGTTTGTCAAGCCTTCCGCATAGTAAATTTTTCTTTCTATTGAAAGCTTCCTTTGCCATTGCTATTCTAGTTTTTACCTCCTTCTTGCAGCTCATATCACCACTCACAATACTCTCGAGATATTTAAAGGACTCCACTTATTCAATTATTTCTCCTTGCGGCGTTATCATCATTTCTTTCTTACTCTTTCCCACCATCATACATTTAGTTTTAGTCCTATTGATTCTCATTCCGAATTCCTCACACCCTTTGTCTAAAGTCTCCAACATTTTTCTGAGTATCTTGACACTTTCTGCCAGCAAAACCATGTCATCAGCAAACCTTACGCAGGTAATCCTACGTCCACCCATGCATACACCTCCTTTACCTCTTCAACTTCTTTTCATTTTTTTCTCCAAATATATGTTAAATAATATGGGTGACAAACAATTCCCTGTCTCACACCTCTTCCAATCTTTCCCTCTTCTGTAAAATCATTCCCCACTCTCACTCCTTGCTCGATGTATAATTTACTTAATAGCATTCTTTCCTTCCAATCAATAACTTAATTTTTTAGAATAACATATAAGATACATTTTATCCCGATAAGTTATAAGCTACATTTCTTTCCAGAATTGCTGATAGAAGTATGAAACAGTACATTTTTTCCGATTACACACATCACGAAAAATGTATTTAAACGGAATTTTATCACAGTGATAACTCACGTCATGAGTTAACAGGTAGAATACATTTTATACCGAAAGTTGCGTAGTCCAAACACACTACTAATTATTATAGACACCAAAAAGATATATCTGTCTTTTCAAGCATCATACAAAATGTAACTAACTGATTACAACGAATCTTACACACCATTTATGGCGTGGGTTGACATGAAACATATTTTATCCCATTAATTTACATAGTTAATGAAAGAAAAGTAAAAAGGAGGGAAAAAATCACGTTTCTCAGAATAGTATGTTGGTTTTACTCAAATGTAACACAGTATTAGTGTTTATCAGTACCGGATTAACAACGTAGCAGGAGGTAGCAAATGCTACGGGCATCGCGCCTGCTAGGGGGGCCCCGCAGCTAGGCTAGCCGGCGACCTTTTTTTTTTTTTTTAGCTCTACAATTTCCCCCGGACGGCAGAAATCAAGGGCCTCTAGGGCCTCTTCTTCACATTTGCTACGGGCCTCGCGCTGTTTTAATCCGGCTCTGGTGTTTATTAATACTAGTAAGTTCTCACAACCACCTTAAATCTATGCAAGCAAAGTGATTGTATTTAGCTCTGTATAGTACGTACAGTTCTCCTACTTTCAAATGTACAGGAAAAGTTTACTGTTATAAAGATTGCGTCATCGGCATTTTATAAGCGGTAATGGTGTTTTCAGATGGTGCAAAACATAAACTCTGTTATAAAATTAAGAAAAATTTAAGTACTGTTTTTTGTAACAGTTTAACGTCCCTTTGTAACAACGTGGTCTTTAGAGACGGGAAAGGATAGGGGCAAGGAATGGGAAGGAATTCGGCCATGGCCTTTTGAAGGAAGCATCCCGGCATTCACCTGGAGTGATTTGGGGAAACCATGGAAAACCCAAATCTGGATGCCCGGACGGGGATTCGAACCGCCGTCCTCCCGAATGCGAGGCCAAAGTACTGTTTTCACATATTTGTGGGTCTCTTACTTTCACATATAATTTATATCAACATTGGTAGTATCTTATTAGTATTGCTCACAAAACTTCTCTGTAAACAATATTTGACTTCCAAATCCATATCTTTCGACTCAGTGCCAGTGTGGGGCAATGGTAGAAATGAATAACGTGTTCAAATAAGATTATAACATTCATAAGACACCTAAATTTAGAAGGATCAAGAAAGAGAATGGTATTCTGCTTTCTTGTGGTATGCGCATAGTTAAAATCTCTGATAGTTAATAAGTTAACTTTCCTATCAATCCTCTTCCATTATCGACGACCGTTAAGCCATAAAGAAAGAAGTAAAAGAAAGGCATTGCACTACAAACATCTGCTGAGAGAAAATCCTGTCCAAATGTGAAATGAATAAACAGCACCTTGGTGTTAGGACTTGAGATCTCGCTGAAGCTGGAAGACAATTGATATCGGTGATCAAATGTAGAAATTACCAATCTTTACAGACATCCATCTGTTTGCGATGGAAGTGCATAACTGTACAGAAAACTCACTACATCTTTTTCAAATCATACCAACTGTTGATTGTGAGCGTGTCCCTAGTAGTCTTCTGTTCTTCCGGGGAACACACAAAAAACATTAGTTTTTAAAACTACTTATACAAGGATACGTTCGTCGTCTTAGATTAACATAGCCAAGAAGGTACTGTAAATATTCTTTGTTGATTGCAAAAAGGGGCCGTGGGAGAAGACATGGAATGAAATGTTCCAAATAGCTTGGAAGTTTTTTCCTTCGAAAATATAAGTTACTAACACATGAGTTGAAAGCTACACCACTGAGTCTTTAACTGCCACTGAAAGATTATTTGTGAGGTCCTATTACAGTTACAACAGGGTTAGAGAGTTGTGGCTCGAGGATTTTGTTATGAAACTCGGGATAATTATGCTTTGGATTTATAAATAGCTGAAGAGTGAGTGTAACATCCCATTTGAACACCTAAAAATTCTCAACAAATATGTTAAGTAGCTTTTAAATGACGAAGCTGTTAATAACTTTTAACCTTACTTGTATTTAAGCAGAATAGCACATTTAAAAAAAATACCTATTAACTCTCCAAAGAATTTTGAGGC
>JARYHS010006758.1:0-37748 GCA_031002005.1 Vandiemenella viatica
TCGACTCAACACCCGTTAATCGCCTTTACATACAGATTGAAAGGTCCGATGATCTATCGTAATCAAAGCATTTTATCAAAATGGTAGTTCGTACCAGTTAGCACATCGTGCATTCCGCAACCACTTCAACATTAATCGGAATCGCCCGGTGCCATCTGCCTGTGCGGTTAAAAAGTTGGCTGACACTATGAAGAGACGGCGTCAACGACAAAGAAGAAAACTGGGTGACCAAAAACTGTGTGCACACAGGAAACATTGAGCGTGTAAGAGTTGCCATTGAGAGAAGGCCTCGTCGCTCAGCTCGCCGCACAGCGCTACACTTGGGATTTCAAACAGAACAGCAAGAAGAATTTTACACCAAGATTTCCACTTTCACCCCTGCAAAATCCATATGGTTCAAACCCTTTTGTCATGCTTTGATTTATATTCAGTCCAAAATTTTCCTTCAGTATTTTGTTCATGCCATTCAGTAACTTCTCAATATCCTCAGCCTGTTCTACTAAGAAGACAAAATCATCAGCAAATCGTAGCACACTGATTTTCTCTGCTTCAACACTTAACCACACGAGAATTTTTCTTTTACTTCCTTTATTGCTTCTTCTAGATACACGTCGAATATTAAAGGGAATAGACTACAACCTTGTCTCATCCGCTATTTAACTGATGCATGTCTCTCAAGATTCTCTACTTTTATTATAACCACTTGATTCTTATATAGTTTCTCGATATTTGTGGCCTGTCTTATATGAAATTTTGAACATCTTTTCCCATCTAACATTATCACAAGCTTAAGTCAACAAACGCCACAAAAGTATTTTTGTTTTTCTTGATCCGCCCTTCAAGTATTAATCTTAAAGCCAGTATTGTTTCCCTTGTACCGCGGTTTTTCCTAAACCCAAACTGATCTTCAGCTACTATCTCTTCTAGTACCCTTTCCATCCTTCTGTATATTATTCTGGTCAGTAATTTTGACGCAATAACATGCACCTTTGCAGTATTGTTGACGGGAGCTTTCTGTGGACCGAACCCCTCCCCCCCCTGGGGAGATTGACTTGGTGAGATTTCGTCGCACCCTTCCTCCTCCACCCTCCCCCTCTATTTGTGCTCACGTGATTAATGGACGCCCCGTTATTAGCTCGTCCTGGCTTTTGTCCGAGTCCTGCCTCGTACTGACGTAGTAGACACGGGGCCTTGGGCCCGGGTGCAGTATTTGCCGCTCCGTTTGTTGACGCTGGCTCGGTCGGCCTCTATTTACGAATAAGGTCCCGGTCTTTATGGCCCACTGTCCGCTCATAATAACAACACCTCACTGCGTCCGCGCGGAATTTGAGATTCACAGATAAACCATCAGCCCACTTCCTGCAGTTGATAACGTGATTAATTGTTAGTAAATAATACCTGTGCACCTTTTTTTTAGATGCCTACCACTTTCACATCTCACCAAGGAATTAGTTTTATAAAATGTTGAAGGAAACATCAGATAAATATAGTTCCATCTTTAAAATAAGTTATAAGTCTTTAAAATAAGTTATATGGTTTATACATGATATCAGGTCACACCTTGGTGACTTTTGACCGTAGATACTCATTTTGACTGGATCTGCCTAGAGTGAAGTTGTGTTTGTTCCACGCATAATCCTCCGAATACCAGAAATAGGCGGCGATCTTCCTTTTCAATTGCTTTCTTCTCATGCTGACATTTTACATGACTATTATCAAGTCCCAATGCCAGTTCCTAGACAAAGTATGCTGTTACCTAGCTGAACCCGTCTGGGAACTATTTACTCTACACGGTTACCGCACCTAAAACGGTCACTAGTTTACACCTTGCCGGAATGCACAGGTATGCACTATTTAATGACTCTAAGAATTGTTACGATACAGAAAAATTTAAATAGCCAAAATAATGTAGATAGATGTTGAAACCAGCCATTTATCGGAAGTGTTTCAACTGTTTGTCGCTATGGTCCAGGCACAGCTGATAACGCTGACAATGGAATCCTAAACGTTCCTCATCATTTCAATCTGTATTTGGGCATATTCTCTCTCAATGGCTGCTTTCAGCTCGTTCGTTGCAGCTAGTCTTGTGGTATGAACATTGAGTTTACCATGTCTCCACAGAAATAATCCATTGTGGGCAAAATGCGGTGAGCGTGATGGGTGCTCGGTGTTACCTATTGGTCCTATAAGCACCTCATGTGGCGCTGGTATTTGGCAGGCTCAGTCCTCCTGGAACTACCAGTCTTCAGTTCATCATTCATTCCTAAACATTTCTTGTCAGTTCGTGTCAAGTGAATTAGTTGTGAGTAGGGTTCGGATCTTTATGACAAGTTCCTGCTTTCTTTTAGAGCTGGAATTCTGAATTAAGCAATTATTAAACGTTTCTGACTGTATTAAATGTATTTTATATAGCATATAACGCATATTCAGGCATTTTATAGTTTTGGTCATATTTTTACGATAATAATTATGGACATGTTGTGAAAAAAGTGGTAATTTTTAATAGAGTAGTAAATTTACTAGAAGTTATAAATAAGAAGAAATTAAGACAATGATTCACAGAACTGTACTCCTATTATACATTGGAGGAAAAAAAAAACCAATTGTCACTGAATTGGTAAAAATCACCAGTCACGAATTGAAGTTATAAAGTCACTCTATAAACGTTAATGTTTTCTCTGCCTTTCAATCTCGATAACGTAGCAGATGTATGCCTGTATCGAGCCGCGTCAATCAATGTCTCATTGTTTTTAAAATAATCCTCAGTTACTGTTAAATCTTCAATGGATCAGCGAGTGTCGCCATACCTAAAAGAAAATTTACTGAAAGTGCTAAGTACGGAGTTACATATACGAATTTGGAGAGGATATCTCAGTGCAGATGAAATAGTTTTCTCTTTCAATTATGTGAAATTAAAGTGTCTTCAACAAAACAGTTTAAATTTAATTTCCGAATGGCGCAATAAGTGCCTGGAAGCAAATTATGCTATGTACACGAAAGCGACACTAGTAGATAAAATAGATGATGTACAATAAATTTAAACATCAGGTCACATTTTGTGATTTTTTATGTCATATTTACTCGTTTTTAAGGTCATATTTGAATGCATATTTCTCCATTTTTTTACTCATAAAGATCCGAACCCTAGTTATGAGCTATCAAAGAGTGAATATATTCTTTCGGGACACTCTAGCGCATTCACTGGGTTGATACGTGTTTGCTGTTGGCACTACTGTTTGTTTACAGTTGGTTCACAGAAGTACCGTGAGACAGTGGGGACCTTAGCTGTGTTTGAGTTTCCCCTGGCAGTAGGGCAGCCGGCGTGACAGGCGAGTGGGCAGGTATATCGTGTCAGGGCCGCTGACTCAGGTGCGGGGGTCGCTCGCTGACGTCACCCTCCACCACAGCCGCACCAACCACTGAAACGGTGTGCTCAGTGGGGGCGAGAAATCAGCAACTGTTCGCATTGTCTCTCAGAGGAAACATATATTACCACTCTCACAAACTGGGTCGGTATAAAATAATGATAAATAGTAAATACTCGAAAAAGAACCCAGAAAATTGATGAAACATGTCTCTAAGTTGGGCGCAAGTGAAATATTAGCTTGAGAGTAGGAGCGAGCGTCGAGTGTGAGCAATAACGTCTGGCTCGCATTCGGGAGGACGTGAGTTCGAATCCCCGTCCGGGCATCCAGATTTAGGTTTTCCTTGAGTTCCCCAAATCACTCCAGGCAAATAACCTCAAAATGCCATGGCCGAATTCTTCCCGTTCCTTGTTCACAGTCATTTCCTGACGAGGCGTAAAGCCATAACCAAAACATTCTGGCCTCGCATTCAGGTGGACGCATGTTCAAATCCCCGTCCAACCATGCAGATTTCCGTTTTCGATTGTGTCCCGAAATCACTCCAGGTGAATACCGGTATGGTTCCTTCAAAAGGCCGTGATTGAATTCCTTCCCTCTCCTTTGTCTCAGTTGTTTCACTATGATCACATCGATAACACGTAAAGAAAGAAGCAAAAAAAAAAAAAAAATCTGTTACCAAGTGACTTACTCCCAACCAGAGCGATTAACTTTCGTAACTATAGTAATGAGTTTAGTTCGAATAAGAAATTGGAACGCAGCAAATCAGCACGTTTATAAAGCTTTAAACTACCGTTCCCGTGGATTTTTGTCGATGAAGTTTTTACACTGTGAAAGCTTGTGACCAAATTTAAAAGCTTATGTCTTTTATGTGAACGGTAGTAGGAGCAATAAATAATGATCTGTTTGTAAGCTGAACAGAGAGGCGCTGGAGGAAGGCGAGCTTTCCTCACGTTGCAACGATCGCCGGTTCGAGTCCGGTCAAGGACATAAGTGGCTTTAATTTTTATGCCTGTATTGGGTTGTCCATACTAGAGAATAAATGATAGTTAGATAATGTAACACCTATACACTTGAAGAAAGAAAAACACACTTGCAGCTGGCTGTATGACTCACATAGCTAAAAGCCAACACACACACACACACACACACACATATATATATATATATATATATATAAACGAAAACCGGATATATGGGTCTTATAAAAACTTGGAAACTACGGAGCAGATTTCGATGGAGTTTTCACCGTTTTAAACATTAGAATATTAATTCGGTTGTTTGGTACGTCTTATGTTTCAACGTTAAATAACGCAGGACCATTAAATGAAATTTTGAACGTATGATGACAAATCCCAAAGATGAAAGGATTAGATGTTCCATACTTCGCACTAAACACACAACTAAATGTCTCTGACTACAGCCTTTAATGAAAGAAATAAGATAACTTTACAGTAATAACTATTTTGCACACTAAACAAAACTTGAAGTATTGTTTCCTTTAATTCGGGATATTCAATTTTTTAACGCCACAGATAGCCGTAAAAACAACAGAGATTTTCTTTAAGCACGATTTCTGGACAATGTCTCTGGCCTTCAGCTTTCTTCTGTTTACGATAATATTATTCTGGATTCACTTTTGATATTTGTATAAAAGGCTTAATCTGCGGAGTTAAAGTATCTGGCGTTTAGAGCAGAAAGTATATCCATTCACTTCGCAATTGAATCAAATTTGAGTTTCTAACATAATCTAGCGTTGTTCAGTAATGTAGTAATGCAATTTCTTAGCCAAATTAACGAAGCTTGATATACATGAATCTTTTCGGACGAATGAAAATAGTGTTCGTGCAGATAAACTTCAACCCGGTAGTTAAATCATTTTTCTTTTTTTCCTCCTCTCTCTCTCTCTCTCTCTCTCTAACTTGATCTGTTTGCGTTTGAAACTGTGGGCGCACCTTGAACCGTCATCTTTTGATCTTGACGTGCTGTTAGCCTCTTCATCCAGAATCAGTGCGATTTTAATTAACGTTAGCTTAGAAAACGGCTATGAGCCACTGAAATGAAATGGCATCTGTGATTTGATCTGACCTGTCCGCTAGTGTGAGTGCGTGAGCTGAGCTGAGCCTGTACTGGGCCGTCGTGCGCGGGTCGTACAGGATCTGTACCTTTCACTGGGGCTGTCACGCCTATTTCCACTGTGCGCGTCACGGCTAAGTTTCTCTCGCTCGATTCAGTAGCAGCCGAGCACCTCGCCAAGTATTGCGTAAGCCGCGTGTATTGGCGGCCTATCCATACGCCCAGCCCACAGTCACGGTGGAACATCTGGTCGAACGAGACACGCCTAATGTTCCCCTGATACGCGCGGCAGGCTCAGAAATGAAATGTCACCTCACTGCACCACTCACTCTATTCGCTACCTACTGCAGATATAAGAGTCTATCAGTCATAATAGGTTTGTGCACTGCAAATCAGTTTCAAACATCACATGAGACTTGGAAATAGGCAGAGTAAACGCTAGAGGATGGTTGAAACTCATTAGATAATAAACAACACAATGAAATATCAATTGCATTGGCAAACATCGTTAATTATATATTTACCAGCTTCTACACCCATCCGAAATGACAGTTTCAACGTAACGTTCTGACAATTCGTTTTTTTTTCTCATTTGATTAATTCAGTAGAATTGTTATTAAACAACTCTTGTAACCTTGGTTTTGAAATGTTTTGTGTATTTCTTAGAATCCTATAACAACAACATCTATGGCCTCAGAGTATACCGTAAACATCTACATCGAATATAAGCAGCTTCTAAAACGACCGAGTGAATGCAGCGTTCTAGCAATTCATTTCTTCACTTTTCACTAACGGAATGGAATTGTTATTAAATAACGCTCCATTCTGTAATGATAGAATCTTCGTTGCATTGCACAGTTTTCTTCATAATTAACTTGTAAATTTAGACGAAATACGTAGGTATCTCTTTGTGAAGGGTTTCAAATTTTAATTTAAATAGAAAACAAATATATTTAACTACTACAAAAACATATATAGGTAACCTAAATTCTTTAATAGCCACAGCTACATACAGAGAATATAACGAAACGTCTACATGAGTAGAATATAAATAATCATAAAGCAACTAGTAATTAATATGTTTATTTAAACATTTTTCTTTATGATTGGTGTGCCTTTTGAAAGGTATTGAACCATTGCAGAAACGTAAATACGAAGCCTCACTTCTCACTTAGCTGTTGCAGCGACGTATCGACAGAGAATGGACAAGATTACTGGGAGTTGAATCCAGTGCGTGAGCGGTGGAGCTTGGGTCTCGCATTCCGGAGGACGCAGGTTCGAATCCCCCTTACGGGCATCCAGATTTCGGTTTGCCATGGTTTCTCCAAGTCACACCTGGCAAACGCCGGGTTGGTCCCTTCAAAAGGGCATGGTCGAATTCCTCCCCGCTCCTTGCCTTCTTCGGGCTGAAATGACGTTGACGTCAACTATCCGTAAAGCCTGAAGCAAAAATAAATAAATAATAAATAAATTTTTTGGACACATCTATCTCATGGTGACACCAGGCTAACCAAAAAAAAAAAAAAATTAAAATATTTTTTGGATAAAAAGTCAACTATAACCTGGATTCAATAAATTAAGAAAGAATTGCATCGAAATAATACCAGTGAACAGGATGCTATGGAAAGAAATTTTTGAAAGCCGATTTCGAATATACCAGGATTCCAAGGTAGAGAGGAGAAGAAAACGTGTGCAAAATGGTCTGAAGACAGAAAGAGAAAACAGTGCAATAATGAAGGAGTACTGGAAAGGAAGAAAGAAAAAACAACAGGAGAGGAATTGAAATTGGACCGAGCGTGGTGGGTGAACGGTTAACTTTCTGGCCTCGAATTTGGGAGGACGCCGGTTCGAATCCCCGTCCGGGCATCCAGATTTGGGTTATCACCAAATCACTTCAGGCGAATGCCGGGATGCTTCCTTCAAAAGGCCATGGCCAAATTCCTACCCGTTCCTTGTCTCCAGTCCCACCTCTAACGTCGACGAGGCGTAATGCCGTAAATTAGTTATAACTTTATTTTCATAATAGTAGAATTATCTACCTTCTACTACTAACGACCACGGCTAGATATACATTATAAACAAACGGTCTTCCGTAAAAGTGTAGGTCAGTTACATACAATTTAAGCGCTTTTTTTAATCCCCGATTTCTCTTAAACGGAGGCCCACCACGCAGAACTGCTTTAGAGCGAGAAACCAGGGGTGACGTACTATTTCCCAGACATAAGGCCTCCGCACTAGGTCACGTCATACCTGCGCGCATGCGCCTGACCGGCTGTAATGCAACATGCAATAGATGGACGCAAAAATTTGAGGTGATAGAATAAAAGTTTCACTTTAAAAAAAAAAAAAAAAAAAAAAAAGAAGGCACGTGGTCCCTAGCTGGCCATAACGAAAAGAAGAAGAAAGAAGCATAATGTTCATTGCGCAGATTTCCTTGGCTGCTGTCAGTGTTATTTTGGCTGTCAGCGTTGAACCGCGTCAGTTTTTCGAAAGCTAACGTTTCAGCCATCATTCTGTGATTATCATCAGAAGATTGTTCGATGGTGAAAGCCATAAAATGGTTGCTGAAACGTTACCCTTCAAAAAATTGACGCGTTCCACCCGGACGACTAAGATAACAAGAATAATATTATTGGTTTGGTCATCGTATCATCCTATCA
This sequence comes from Vandiemenella viatica, assembly GCA_031002005.1. Taxonomy (NCBI): domain Eukaryota; kingdom Metazoa; phylum Arthropoda; class Insecta; order Orthoptera; family Morabidae; genus Vandiemenella; species Vandiemenella viatica. The sequence continues at coordinate 8,099 of JARYHS010006758.1, forward strand.
AATTTTATGTCATACATTGCAGGTTTTCGTGTGATATCACTTCTCTATTTACGTGATTTGAAGAGCAAATCTTAAACAACGACGTATCTTGCGCATTTTTTACGCCAACATACACGTATTAGCAAGCTGTGTAGCCGGTATCGTTACCTTCAGTAGAACCAAAATTTCTTCTACCATCGCGTCTCGAACCCGGCAACCTAGTGTAGAATTCCGAACACTGTAGTAGGGAGCTAGCGACCTCGAACACGGCGTAGGTTAATGACGCCCTACTTGATGCGACAGGTATGACAACGGTGTCAGCGAAGACGGAAGCCGGACAATGTCGCATTAGCCATTCCCTGAGGATACTCGGGACGCGGGAGAATGCGGCGTTGTTGCCTAAGAACAGGTTGCGAGTCCTCCAGAGGTGACCTTTAAATACCCTGCTAAGCACTGCCGCATTGCAGGCGCGTGCTTAAAAATGGCGCAGTCATTATCCAGTTAAGAGAATGAAATGGCCACCTTACCACACACGATAACGCCGACTACCTAGCTTAATTCGCCGCTTATGAGTTAATGGATACCACGGCATATGCTAAACACTCACTTCCATTCGCTCCAAGTCTTCCTATAATGTGTTGGGAATTGTTTGTTGAATCTTCCGAAATCGATCAATGGTTGTAACTGGATTATTTAATATAAATGTAGGTGGTTGCAGGGAAGGGGTAAGATGGGTGGTAGTGAAATTACCACCGGAGCGTGCGCTCCATTGCAATTTAATTAAATAATATTATTATTAGTACTATTATAAAATGGTACTTAAGTCGTCGTGTCCGCAATGCTGAGATCATGCGCCCAGCCTTCTGATTAACAACAACCAGCGATATTACTATAAAACAGAAGTACTGAGCGTTACCGCTAGCTAAGGAACCGCGAAGAAATGAATGTTCAGAAAACTGAAGGAACGGTACGAATTGCGTTTAAATTAACATATTGTATTTGTTTACATTCAGTCGATGTTGATGCTTTCTTGACTCTCTGTCGACAGATGTTGCTGTTACAGTAAACTAACAAATATGTACACACTTTGTCATTATTCTTGGCCGCCGCTGAAAAATTATATCACTCTTATCTTACACAATCCAACATCAATGTCATCCTAAGAAACAGTAACGCAATACTGGCTCGTTACTGTTTCCTGGGACGACATTGATGTAGGATTGTGGAAGATAAGAGTGATAGAATTTTTCAGCGGCGGCCAAGAATAATAATAAAGTGTGTACCACATTACATCATTTAGGTAAGCAACTGCCAGGAAATGAATTGCGGAACTCTGCGTTGAACCCTTTATTTTGGACCAGCTTGGAAGCTGGAGTTTATATAAATCACTTCATCTCTTATCATTAAACAATCCTGTCATATACCAATGTACGCTCTCGTTCTACTTCCATATTCGCTCTCCATTGGATGCCAAATAATACATCTCTATCTTTGGCACCAAAGATATTTACCCTCAGCCACCATACTCTTTGCTGCTCATAGATAATATACAACACTGTTTTGGTGGGGATCCAACAAGCACTCAAAACGTTTGCAAACGTTTGAAATGTTTGGCGAACTCAGAATTTGTAATTGTGGAGACCAGAATAGAGCACGCGAACAAAGATTTGCGGTTGTTTGCAGGTGTTCCGGCCGATGTCGGTACATCAACGAATTCGTCGCTCCTGCGCTGCCAGTGCGCGTTAAGTGGAGATAGATTCAACAGGATTGCGTGTTCCGAAAAGTTTCAGTTTTAAGTGCATTTTAAAATCTGGAAATAATATAACTATGGACTGGGGTAGTGAAAAACAGACTTGATTACACAAAATGCAGTACTGGCATAGGTTTTCCTCTCGTAGCAATTTGGAGAGAGCAAATATTCGCACACGAAACTGCTGTTTGCGAATATTTGGTTGGCGGAGACAACAAGCCAAGCCACCCGACTGTAAATGCACGAACGTTTGCAAACGCTAAAAACGTGCTTGGTGAAGCCCTGGCTGTAGACAACTGACACAGAAAAATCATAAATTCATCCAACATATTACAACATGTATAAATCTACAGGCAGCCATTTCCTAGGGACTTCTTTGTCCACGCATCGTTCCAAAATACAAAGTACTTACTATCGGATTCATCTGGATGAGGTTTTCACTGCTTGAAAGCTTAGGGTCCAACTCAAAAACTGCGGTATGTCTTACGACTGTGCGTGAACGGTGGGACGGAGCAATAAATTATAATCTGAACAGATAACCGCCAAAGATCACATTACATCAAAGAACAATACCTCAACAGATAGGCACCAATGTTCATACTGTATCAAAAATATGAATACTGCTTTCGTAATTTAAACAGACTGCCGCCAACGATCACACTGCATCTAAGCTATACACAATACTCTTTGTATTAATGTTGTTGTTGACTACATAACTTTGTTTATATAGTAACATGGCAGTGGTGAAGGCAATTTAAATTATTAAACTCTAAAATCATCGTGTCTTACGTGAACAACACTTCAGGAAGCTGTTATTTTTTCATTATGTCCGCGAAATGGGTAATTATTAGATCGTCCACCGCCATGCTTCTTCGGTGTTTCTACTTTTACATCATCTATTTACAGTTCGCCTCTATCATAATTTTACCTAGTCTTATCATCTTTTCATCACTTGAGCGAGTTAGTCCAGTAACGGGGTCTTAAAAAGGGGGTCTCACAAAACATTATATCACGTGGAAGATTTTGTTTTCTTACCTTGTATATAAATTGGTGAGAGTATGCAGAAACCAAGTTCTCGGCCTCCGACACCCTCAACACAATTTTCTGTGGCCAAAAAACTTCGTATTTTGGTACTTTTTCAGTTTTTTGTCCATAACTCATTCGTCATGTGTCCTAGCAAGAAATACTTTATTTCTATTTTCAAAGAGGACAAAATTTCCTATAACTTTTGTAGTACAAAGTTTTTTTCTAAACTCAAAACAAAGGGAGGTACAGTTCTTCGGAAATCAGCAAAATTTCACACTTTTCCGAAAAGTTGGTTTTTTTTATACTTTGTCGCTTTGACCTGGAACACCTGTATATATAATTGATTTAACTATATGTTTTTTCTGTATGACGAAGTATATATATGTACTGTACTTTGATTACTGATGGTCAATTGAATAATCATATAGCATTCTTCGGTGTATCTACTTTTAACATCATCTATTCACAATTCGCCTGTAACATAATTTTACCTAGTTTTATCGTCTTCACCATCACGCGAACAAGTACATTGCGCGCTGTAGTTAACTTTCAGTCGACAAATGTCTTCACCTTACAGTATTTGTATTTGTCTTTTTCCCGTAAAGAAAAAGGTACTTATCCTTTCGCTTCCTTTAGTAAGTTGTACTCCTTAATTCAGTTTACAGTGATTATGCCCTTAAGCACTTTTAAATACCTTGTTTATTAATCAACTTTATATCTCTCAACTTATAACTATTTTTTTTATTACAACACTTTATAGTAATCCTCGGTATCATCCGATTACAATACTTCTTACTAGTTTTATTTGATCAGTAAAATTCTATCTTCGACTTTCTTCACGATTTCAACTTTTGAGTCCTTCCCTTCGACTGTTTTTCACATTATCCTTATTTTACATTTCTTGCTGCTGGCCGTTCTCCGATCCAATTATTCCTTGTTACTCGATACCTTTCCTCAAATACAGTCTGGTGTTAATAATCGGAACATTAATTTCCATGTTACTACAGTAAATACAGCACCTTTTGGTGTGTTTGCCACAAGGTAAACGCGGGAAATGTCAATTTAATAGCAAATCTAGCACTGGTGTATCTCGCCACCTTACAACAGACACAAGATCTGGTAGACGCGTAGAACTTATTATCTTAATTTTCATAAACGACCTCGGATACATCTTGAATACTAGTTTGAGATTGTTCGTTGATAATGCGGTCATTTATAGAGAAGTAAGGAATTCGGCTGATTGCTTAGAAATTCATCGCGATCTGTGTGTTATTTCGGCATGGTGCGACGAATTGCAACTTACACTAGACTGTAAAAAAGTGTAATGCAATGTGCATAGCTAACAAAAGAATTCCTTTTATAACAGTCCTCAGATAGCCTTTAATGAAAGGTTATTTTAAGAATTGTGTATAGCAAGGGAGTTGATTAATTATTGTTTTGTATATTTTTCGTTTAATTAGGAGGCATCCATTAATTACGTGAAGTGTTTTTCCGGAATCCCGGACCCCTCCCTCCCCCCCACTTTCTCTCTGGTGAAACATTGTGAGATCTGGTTGGATTCTCCCCTCCCCCCCCTCTAAATGACGTGAGATTTTGACGGAGACTCCCACTCTACTAATCGAAGTTGTAACCTTTTGAGACCTTTTTTTTTAGGTCTCATGCTTCCAAGAGCGGTTATACCCCCACTTTTGAACAAAATCCCCCCCCCCCTAAAGTGAACTTTCTCGTCATTTGTAGATATTTTTTTTAGCTCTACAATCCTACAAGAATTTAAAACACCTCACGTGAGATTTACGTTCACCCCTTCCTCCCCCTTGGTGATGTTTCGCCGGATATCCCCCCCTCCCCGTATTTCACCCCCTTAGTTGTGAATCTGTTTATATGCGTCATGCAAATGAAACTTGTTTTACAGACAAAAACTGTTTAAATGAGATATAATACGATCAGGGACTGATGTAAGCTACGATGTTTGGAACGGTTTGGACTGGCTTATGTTGAAAATTTTGTGTGTAAATGCATGTAAACAGCATTAACTTTCATATCAAGGTGTTTTCTAATGATTGTTAGTGATTTTGTACAATTTGTAATTATTTTTGTATGGATTTAATTGTGAAAGTATTGTTTGAATTCGAGAAACGTCGGTCGGAACTCTTTGAATTATTTCTGGATGATTCTAAAGTGTCTATTTAAGCGCGCAGAGAGAGTTGTCAGTCAGTGGTTTCCGGAAGTGTGTTAGTTTAATCGCTGGAAGATTCGTGTATGTTCGTACGTAATATCTTTGGATTGAGACGATGCCTTGTTGTGTAATGTTATTATAGAGCGCACGGGAAAATGAAGTGATTCGTCGGAGTTGTTACTTCAAACAACCAAATGCTTATCACAGCTTCCGCGTGAGGTCAGAAGAGCAATAAATAGTAATTACGAAATACTTACCAGTGTCTTCAGAAATACAAAGTTAACTGTTCAGTTATTGTACATGAAATGGAAATTTCACATTAATTCCGTAGAGGTAGAGATAATTCTAGGCTGCGATTCAGAGGTCGAATTTTGAAAAATTGAAATGAACAAACAAAGGAGATAGCGCACAAAACTATCGTGCATCTACATTTGGACTACTTTTGCGATTCGTTTTGTAGAGTGCTGATTAACAGTATAGAGAAGAGCCGCTCGATTCATGACTACTTGCCATAGTCCTCATGAAAGCGTCACAGAATTTATTCATAGGTTGGGCTGAGGTTCCTTGGTAGACAGACGACGTATTATTGGCAAAACACAAAAAAACACATACTTTCATTTACGAGTGCAATGAAATACTTTATCCACCAACCTGTTTGGGCCGCAATGATAAGATTAGAGAAATAAGATTCCGTACTGATGGTTGTATAAATTCTTTCTTCCGTCATGCCATTGCGAGTTGGAATGCATAGTGCAGGGATTAGCTTTGGTGCATAACACTCTCTGCCACCCACAATTTTGTGAGTCGATGAGTAGGGATCGGGCAAAGCGGCCACTAAGCTTCAAAATCAGAAATGAGTGATTAAAAACGCTCTAAATTTTGCAACACAGTGTCATATAGCTTGTAAATAATAGATATTATAACGGGCAAAAGGAACTTTAATTGAAATTTTCGCAAATGAAGGAATAGCTGATTCGTTCAACTCCATTACAGAGTTTGTGAGCCCAAGAGTAATGGATCCATCGTTCTTGTGATCTTGAGCTGAAATACTTCCGTTGCAGAACAGGCACTGGGTGTATTCTTGAACATCGTCATCATTAAATAACTCGTTTTTGGGTTAGATTTCCTGCGGTTGGTGGTTTACTATCTAGCATAGGTTTCCTTTTTTTTTTTTTTCCTTATGTAGCTTCAAGTGCATTTTTATATGAACTTGATGTGACCATCGGCAAAGAACCTTTGTTTCTGCCATTGCATTTTGCTTTTTCCTACCATTGTTGCACAACAACAATCTTTGGCTCATAAAAAAGAAGTTTCCCGTCGTTGAATACCATAAAAAATTAGAAATTATTTAATTACTTTTGTTTTCTATGATTATTGATATTCTCACTTCAGCTTCACATGATAATAAAACATCTGTTCAAAGCATTGTACAGTGTTAATAATCTGCAACGAACAAACAGAATCCGTGATGCCACCATCCTTGGCCTCAAAAACCCGCATGGCCACTTTTCCAGGCTTTTCCCTATATATGTAGAACTTGAGTTTGCTAGCAACTCTTGTCTCCTGGGTAGCTCCTGGAGGAGACGCTAGGAATCTGCTTTATGGTGTTTTGTTGTAGGCTGTAAGCGGAGTAATACATTCGGGAGACTCTGGACACAATGCCACGTAAACTGATCGAGACAATGAGCAGCGCCGCTTATGTATTCTGCCGCCGCGAATAATCCCCTCGCTGGCGCCGCTTTTTAATTGCCCCAACTTGTCTGCCGTGCTGTCTTTGTAAAGTCATGTTTACCACTTCAAGTGGTTCAGTGCGACATATGCGTCCTGGACCACGATTAAAACTAACATTACCAACAGTTCCACTAGTGTGGTAGATACATAATAATCACAGTAAATAAAGACATAGTAAAAACACACAACAGCATTTCATTTCTTCACAGTTCTTTAGCTACTAAATAATGCTCATAACCTCGATATAGTAGTAAGATCTCTGCCCGCTGTTAGTTTTCCAAAGAAGGCCAGGCGTGTGACGTCAGCGCTCAGTAACATCGGCGGAGCTCCAGCCAATGGCTATATCGGTGAACCAACGTAATTTTATGGCAGATTAGACAACAGCTTCGTGGCTTTTTATTTCATTTTGTTTTGATTTGTAGTATTTGTTTCTCTCTGTAATAACCCTACAATGTGACTTCACTTGAAATAGTTAGCGTTTGACTTATTAATACTCGAAGAATTACAAGTTAACCTGGTCACCAAACTAATTTCGACTCTCCACTACAGTTTCCTTAATAACTTTCGCAACACAAATAGCAAACGTGTCGCTCACAGTTTAAATTCACTCTTTGATTGAAGCGGAAAAACACGTTTAAAGTATCTATAATCTGATTTCAGCCGAAAAATGCTGAGTCACAATCTCACATAGGCTCTGTTAGCATTATTTCTAGCGGGTTTCCTCGTCCGCGATTATCATAACTCTACTACGTAGCGCAGGACTTCTCAAGCTTCAGGGCATGCTCTCCTCCCGTAATACAGTATTACATTCAAACACAAAAAACTTTCCTCATTTAGGTTAAAGGACCAAATTAAAGTTTGCTTTTTAAGGTTTTATTGAAGACTACACTGAAAGCCCATCAAAAATTACTGGTTGAACACAATGTTCTGACGAGTCATTTCTTGGCAGTTGCTTAACTAAATGGAATTGTTATAAAACAATGCTAACTGCAATTCCTCTTGCTTTGCATTTTAGCAAAAAGTTTCAGTTTGCATCCTGGACCAGGTTGCATTTTAATCTATCCACAAAATGAAATTAATGGCCTAAGTGATCAGTGAGAGCAAAAGATTTTAAAAATAAATCTTAACAAATGTTCGATAATAACGAAAGGGACCAATGAGATGAGCTACCAATATTTATGAAGGTATAAAAGGTATAGAAATTCGGCTTAAAGCTATGCTATGTAAAAGACCCATTTGAGTAGTGCTTACTCTTTGATACCTCTAGCTAACTAATAGTTTTATAAATAATTCCGTCAAAAACAACTGTTTTGGTGAATTCAGTTTTTATTTGATTCCCCAGACGCGTTTCGGCCTTGTGGTGTAGGCTATCTTCAGTGGCTGTAAAGTATTTTTACTTGTTACAATAATTATCTACAGTACAACTCTTTATAGATATATATATATATATTGATAGATATCTATAGATATATATATGTACTCACAGGGTGACACGACAAGACGGATCCCAACAATTACAGAGGTATCTCCTTGCTGCCAGTCATTTATAAAATCCTCTCCAAAGCCCTACTGAACAGGCTAGAACCTCAGGTAGATCCACAAATAGGTGAATACAAGGCAGGCTTTAGAAAAGGAAGATCATGCATCGAACAAATCTTGAATCTGAGAACACTCCTGAAGATAAGACAAACAAACAATACCGTAGTAACATTTGTGGATTTCAGGAAGGCATATGATTCCATAGACAGACAGACGCTCTTTGACATAATGAGAGAATACGGCATAGACAAGAAGACAAGGGCTCTGATACAACAAACACTCATGCATACCACGTCTAAAGTGAAATTTATGGGAGAAACATCAGAACCATTCAAAATTTGCACGGGTGTTAGGCAAGGAGATGGATTATCACCAATTTTATTCAACATGGTATTGGACAAAGTTATAAAACAATGGGAAACGCAGGTCAAAGGAATACAGCTAGGAAGAACACGACATACCAAAACAATCATCAGATGCCTGGCATTTGCGGATGACCTGGCAATTCTCAGCAACAATAGGCAGGTAGCACAAGATGCATTGGAACAGCTACATCAAATTGCCGCCAAAACAGGGCTACAAATTTCGTATGAGAAAACGCCGTACATGGAGAAACAAAACAACAATGTACAAACAATATACACAAAATTTGGAAACATAAAAAGAGTTGAGAAATTCAAATATCTAGGGGAATACATACAAGTAGGAGGATCTAACAAGCTATCAAATTCAGAAAGATCAGAAAAGCTTCAGAAGGCTTATAGACTCACATGGTCATATTATAACATTTTTTTTTTTTTTGTAACTGCTTTACGTCTCTTTTTAACATCGAGGTCTTTAGAGACGGGAAAGGACGGGGGGCAAGGAATGGGAAGGAATTCGGCCATGGCCTTTTGAAGGAAGCATCCCGGCATTTGCCTGGAGTGATTTGGGGAAACCATGGAAAACCCAAATCTGGATGCCCGGACGGGTATTCGAACCGCCGTCCTCCCGAATTCGAGGCGAGAACGCTAACCGTCACACCGCCCCGCTCGGTCCATATTATAACAAAAGAAATATTTTAAGACAGGCCAAACTCAGACATTACAAAACAGTGGTACTGCCAGAAGCATTATATGCATCAGAAACAACAACGATTGGGGCTTCAGGCATTACAGAAGCGGAAAAAGATGAACGCAAAATCCTTAGAAAATTTTTTGGAGCAATATATAAAGACGGTATATGGATGAATAGACCAACGAAAGAACTATACGAACATACAGATAGATTGACAGACATGATCAGAAGACGTAGATTACAATTCTATAGACATTTACAGCTAATGAACAGCACTAGACTCACAAAGAGGATCTTTGATGTGGTAAATGGTTCACTCAGGAAAACCAATTGGTTCCAGGAAATAGAAGAGGACTTGAATCACGCAGGGATCAGCAAGGAAATGACACGGGAAAGGGGACAATTCAGGAACAAAATTATGAACTCAAAATTTAAAATACAGAAGAAAACAGGAACAAAATGGACTGAACAAAGGAAACAGGAACACAGTGAGCGTATGAGAAGAGGAAGAAGACAAATACAAACAAAAACTGAATAATCATGAATAATTTGAGTTTAAACACTGTCCTCAAGGGCAATAATGATTAATAATAATAATAATATGTACTCACAGTACTCATAGATATAGTGGTATTTCTCACATGCTGGTACGGTATGGAACAGCACTTCACACACATAATTATTGTAACAATACATGTAAAAACACTTTACAGCCACTGAAGATGCCCTACACCACAAGGGAGAAACGCACCTGGGGAATCAAATAAAAACTAACTTCACTAAGACAGTTGTTTTTGACGGATTTATTTATAAAATTATTGTTCCACAACTGCGGAAATATGGTCTATCACCAGATTATTACTAGCTAACTAAATTCCGCTGTGAGTTATTAACGCAATGTTCGGAGAGCGTAACAGGTGGGTTTGTTAGACTGCGGTACGGCGTTAATGGGACACCGGTGCGTGGTTATGCCGTATCGCGGCACTATCGCACTGGCTGCGCCCCTGCAGGGAGATAAAGCTGCAGGTCCGTGGGAAACAGGCTGGACACTACCTGCTACCGACTACAGGGCACCAGTGCGACGCAAACACTTGTTGGGGGCGTCCGTTAATTACGTGCGATGTTTTTTCGGAAATCCGACCCCCCCCCCCCCAGCCGTGTTGAGATTTGGTGAAATGTGGTCGCACTCCCCCCTAAGTAGGATGAGACCTTTAGGTATCCCCCTCCTCTTTATGCCGATGACCTCGAAGGGTTTCGAGACCTTTGAATTAGCTCTACAGCGGTTATACGTTGGGACTGAACCCTCCCTCCCCCACCCCCCCACCCCCTGGTGAGATTTGGCACACGTAATTAATGGACGCTCCCTTAGTAGAGCCTCCTCACTATAACGATCTCAATATATATTTTGTATATGGTAAAATATTAAATTACTATTTAATAAATGCGCCATTGCAAATGTTATTGAATTTAATTTATTTTTGGACCCTTTACGCCTCTCGTCAAAGTATCTTCAGCGTTCACTGTTTTATTCTAATGTCAATTCGTTTTTTTTTAAAATGTACAGAAAGGTTTTGTTTAAATATATAGCTAAAATTACTCTAATGCAGTAGTTCCCAGTTACTTTTCCCGAGTACCACTTCGAGAAAGAGTTCGCGTACCCTTTATATGGCGATTTATTAAATGTTAATCTTATAACAAACACCAAAAAAATGTGTTTGGGGATAGTGATTACTAGGGTTCGGATCTTTAGGACAAGTCATATTTGTTTCCTGCCTTCTTTTTGAGCTGAAATGCTGAATTAAACACTGATTCAACGTTTCTGATTTATTTACAGTAAATGTATTTTACATAGCATATAAATACATATTCAGACCATTTTCCTAATTTTGGTCATATTGCGATAGTATTTATGGTCATATGGTTATATTTTGTTGAAAAATCTGGCAATTTCTTAATAGTACCGGGATTTCACTAGATATAGATGAGAAGAAATTAAGATCATTATTCATGAACTACACTCTTATTACACATTGGAGGAAAATCCAAACTAATTTTCCCTGAATAGGTCAAAATTCTCCAGACAAGATTTAAAGTTATACGTTGTTGTCATTCTCTAAACGTTATGCCGGTCGTCCACTGCAAGCGTATTTGAGCGACTAACAGATCTCGCGTAGTCGCGCGTATTGATGCGACTGATCCCAACACACGGTACGTTACTGCACAGCGTCCACTGCGAGCGATCTTGGGAGACCGAGTGTAGCCGACGGCAGGCGACGAGCGACTGTTCCTACTGGAGTTGGATTAATCGCTTGTAGCAGCCGTTACGTATTCTACGCTCCACGTTACTTTTCGTGTATATTCGTTTTACTCATCAATATGGGTAGTGAGAAATTAATCAGTGCCGTAAATGAGAAAATACCGTTGTGATATATGAGAGACACGTGATATTTAGCGAAAACTGTGGGGAAAAAGTTGCAGAATAAATGGATAGTAAAGATGGTATGTAATGTTGACAAGTTTACTATTATAGGTACGGTACTTTAAAATTTATAACCTGTAAGTATACTTCAATGATACTTTTTGAGATTGCGATATTTACGATTACTTTACAGTTACATTTAAATTACATATATAAAGTATACTCAACAGCTGCATTATTACATCAAGCACACCTGATAGAAAATATCTATAAAATTTGTATTTCTTGAATGAATATTTGTATTCTTTAGAAAGTATTTCCGACAAGATTACAGAGTTCACAACTTGATGTAATCATTCCGTTCGCATCTATCACAATCCAGTCTTAATTTATTTTAAGAAGTTCAGTCGCATATTGCCTGATGCTGTATCATTATGTAACTGCACTCGCATATTTGTGGTTTAACTAACGTTTCTTCCATGCTATCACAGCGTAGAAGACTGCAAACATTTTAGGTACACAGATATGTAGCTAAAGATTCCTTATGATTATAAGATGGGACAAAACTGTTTGTTGATAGCTTGAAGTGTAAATAACTTGCCATAACGTTTGATAATAAACTCAGCTGGACAGAACACACCGACAGGTAGTAGGAAAGGTGTATAAAATCCTTCATTTGCTGAAGAGGGTGAGGAAAGAATGTACCAAAGAAGACAGGGAATTGGATTACAAAACATTAGCAGACCCTTGCTTGAATATGGTGGTGTAGTTTGGGAGCTATATTTTGGTATCAAATACAGGAGTTGGAGAGAGTGCAAAGGAGAGCAGCAAAATTTGTTTGTGTAAATTACCGCAAGACCCAGTCCGAGCTGGGTTGGGAGTCATTGGAGGAAAGGAGGAGGGTGAAGAGAGTGCTAGGAATGTACAGGGCATATGTTGGTGATGGGGCTTGAAGGGATATTGGTAAAAGAATTAGGAAGAGTGCATGGATGGGAAAATATGACCATGAGTACAAGCTGGCACTCCGCACTCGATTTCACGTATAAGGGAGTAGTTTTTTTTTTTTTTTTTTTTTTTTTTGTGGATACGAGCGTCAGGGGCTGGAATAAATTATCCAGTGAAGTTATTAATAATTTATCAAAAACGCTGAAGAAATTTAAAATTAAAATTCGTAAATGACAGAAGTAGATTGGGGAGGAATTTAAACACTCAAAGGATATAAAATGATAAAAAATACTAAGAAAGTGGTAATTAGATGACTAGGGAAATTTCCACCGGAGCATACGTTCCATCGCAATTAATTATTAATTCGATTCAATATATTAATCATTCAAATACCAGGTATGTTACTGAACCGAGGGAGCTAAAAAGAAACAAATCTCCAAAGGGGCTTCTGGACAAGATAACTGGAAAGACACGGAAGATAATTTGGGACATGGCGTCAATTCACCTTCTTTGAAACTTTGAGCACCAGTGCAATAAATGTGCAACGCTCCAACCCATCCGTTCAACCAACAACAATTGGATTCCACCCTACCCTGACTAAGCGCAAACAAATTGATCATAGCATTTCTGACAAACATTTTTTTGAAACCGAGAGGGCAAAATTACAATTATTAGCAGGGCCGCTTGGGGAGATAGTAATATTGAGTTTTTTAAGTGTTTTACTACTTCTAAAGAACGTTCCTCATCATAGGTAAGTGGCAGTTTATAATAAACTTAGCAAGTTTTCACCGATAAGGACATCTCCAAACCCATCTTTTAAATATTCATCGCCCAGGTCCGCTCAATGAAACACTCCAGTTCCATCTCTGACGCCCAGAACAATAGATTACTAACCACCTGAACCCGACGACGCTGTTCACTCCTATCCCAGTAAAATATATTTGTAAAACTTTCAAATGTTCCAAAAAAACACGGTGTTTGTCGAGTATTTGGTAAGGAATGTAAACAGTTTTGTTTCTATTATAGTTTAGTTTAAAAAGTTTAAGAAATTATTATTATTATTTGCAAATAGACCTATTAAACTAAATTATTATCATTATTTGTTTCTGGCTTTTCGCCTCGTCTACGTCGAGGTCATTAGAGGCGGGAAGGCACGGGGGGTAAGGAACGGGAAGGAATCCGGATGTCCTTTTGAATGAACCATCTCGGTATTCGCCTGGAGTGAACCGGATGGCTGGACGAGGATTTGTAGGTGGAATTCTCCTAATAAATTCCGTTTTTCTAACATTGAATTAATCCAACACGAACGATGTCTACGATACGTCGTCAGGCAGGGACATTCCAAAAAATAAGTAGTCTCTGCATCCATTTAACATAATTTTGAAACTCTTAAAATATTCGCACGAAATCACTAGCACAACTGTTGCCCGCGAGAGACGCGGTCGAGAACTGCTACAACAATCACAGTCGCATGACTTAGTCGGCTACAGTGGACGGCCTTAGTCGGTCCTTGTCACCCCATTCAAAGTCGTTTATAGTTGCTTGAGTTGTTAATCGCTCAATTACGCATGCAGTGGACGACCAGCCTTTAATGCTCCGCCCTCCTTTTAATCTCGACAATGCAGCAGCAGTATGCCTGTGTCGAGCCGCGTCAATCAATGTTTCAATGAAATACTTTTGAAAATAATCCTGTCAGTGTTAAATCTGCAGTGGATCACTGAGTACCGACATGCCGATAGCAAAATTTTCTGAAAGTGCGAAGTTACGGAGTTATTGGAGAGGAGTATTTTGAGACAGAGGAAACATTTCTTTTCTGTAAATTGTATGAAATTAAAGTGCCTTCAACAAAATTATTTAAAATTTAACTCTCCAGTGGTCCAGCGAGTACACGGAATCAAATTATGCCGTCTACGTGAAAGCGACTCTACTAGATGAAATAGATGATGTATAATTGAGCATGTTATAATGTGAGTAAACTGAAGTATTTGGTTATGTTTTGTTATATTTAGCTCATATTTGCCAGTTTTTACGGTCATAGGTGCCTGCATGTTTCTCTATTATTATTTTTTTTTGTCATAAACAATCCGAACCCCAGTGACTACCGCGCCGTACCCCTTGAAGCCATGCTGATCTGGGTTTTTCCATAGTTTTCCCAGATCGCTCCAGGTGAATGCCTGTTTTTTACATTGTTATAATTCCTGTCTCCCTGCCACTATACAGACAACGAGACATGTAGTGCTTTTAATGTTTTTGTTAACCTGTTTGGCCCTTTACAGCCATCCAGGTGTTGTACGGTCATTGGTCCTGGTGGCCCCTTTTTAAGCCACGTCTTATTTTTTTAATTATTTTATTTACTGTCTATATGGTCGACAATGCAAACAGTATTTTAGTATACTTTTTAACGAAAGTATTCGCTGGTCATTGTTAGGGCGCTAATGACCTTGCTGTCGACGCGCCCTAAAGCCACAAAAACAACAACAACAACAACAACAACAACAACAACAACAACAACAACAACAACAACGTGAATACCGGGATGGTTCCTAAAAACAGTCCATGGGCGCCTCCTGCCATATCCCGTATACCCCTTCCTATGCCCAAATGGTTACACATTAGGATAGTTGCAGTGCACCCAGTGCCACCCACTTTTAGTGACTCGCAGAGTAATAGTAATAGTAAGCAACCTCACGTACCTACTCCTTGGGTACGCGTACCACTAATTGGAACCACTGCTCCAATATATAGGTGTCGTAGTTTAACTTATTTACATTGCCCTCATGAGGTGTAGTAATTGGTGACCTGTGTCCTCAACCAGCATGCTGCTTCCAGTATTGCATGTAATTATACTAATGGGGCGCGGTTGAATCCTTTTCGACTCTCCATTCCTCTAAAGTCTGGTGCGCGGTAATTATACTAATTGGACATACAATATTGCGAGCAGCGTGGTGATTGAGGCCACAGGTAACCCATTACCACCCAGCGTGGTGGGTGAGCGGTTAACGATCTGGCCTCGCATTCGGGAGGACGCCGGTTCGAATCCCCGTCCGGGCGGGCATCCAGATTTGGGTTTTCCATGGCTTCCTCAAATCACTCCAGGAGAATGCCGGGATGTTTCCTTAAAAGGTCCATGGCCGAATTCCTTCCCGTTCCTTGTCTGCAGTCCCATCTCGCCTCTAATGACCTTACGTCGACGAGACGTAAAGCAACAAGTAAAATAATAATAATAATAAAAACAATTAACACACCTCGCGATGGAAATGTAAATGTAAGTTACACTGCGACACCTACATATAATAGTAATCGTATTTATGTAAACAAAATCAGTCTGTACAATATTGGAGAAAAAAAACAGTCAATGCTAAAGATTCCTAGACCAGAAGTGAAACGCATCTGAGAATAAGTAAAATCCAACAGCAGTAACATTGGAGTATTTATTAAATAGTAATTTATCATTTTAACAAGCAAATGTAGAAGAAATATCCTGCGTTAATAACATATTGTATAGGACATGTGAGAAGGTTATCGCTTTCCTAAAAGGGCGTTCATTAATGACGTGAGGTGAAAAAGGAGGGGGGGGGGGGGTCCGGCGGAATCTCACGAAACCTCACCAACGGGGGGAGGGGGGGGTCAAGGGAAATCTCATAGTTATCTTGTAGAATTGTAGAGGATAAAGAAAAAGGTCTAGAAATGACGCGAAAGTAGACTTTAGGGGAGTATTTTGGTCAAAATACCTACCTTAGGGGGGGGATACTTCCGCTCTTCGGACCATGAGACATAAAAAAAAAGGTCTCCAAAGCTGCGAGGTCCATTGGTAGATGGGGGGCTCCTTCAAAATCTCACGTCATTTAGATGGGGGGGGGGTCCGACCAAATCTCACGAAATCTCAGCAGAGGGGAAGGGAGGTGTAGTTCCGGATAATGACGTCATTAATAGACACCCCTTTACGATTCTCAACGCCAAGGTCATTACAGGAGGGAAAGAACTGGCGCAAGGAGCGGGAAAGGCATTACGCCATAGCCTTTTGTAGAAACCATACCGGCATTAATCTCGATGCCTCTTTTCTTGATTTACAGAAGTTCTTCACCTTTTCACTTTGCTGTTTCCTCCTTTCTTCGGTTTAGTTGTTATTACCTTTCCTCTTCTGGAAACCCTTGAAATTTTGTAGCTTCTGAAAGTTTTTTTTTTTTTTTTTTTTTTTACAGTTTAACGTCCCTTTTTAACAACGTGGTCTTTAGAGACGGGAAAGGATGGGGGCAAGGAATGGGAAGGAATTCGGCCATGGCCTTTTGAAGGAAGCATCCCGGCATTCACCTGGAGTGATTTGGGGAAACCATGGAAAACCCAAATCTGGATGCCCGGACGGGGATTCGAACCGCCGTCCTCCCGAATGCGAGGCCAGAACGCTATCCGTTACGCCACCACGCTCGGTATTCTGAAAGTTGTTCTGTCTTCTATTATATCTGCTGTTATTCAGATCTGTAACATATCGTTCTCTTCTGCTTGTATTAACTGGTTACCATACTTACCACTGTAAACGTGGTTGAAAATTCTTTTTGTGAGTCTCCTGTCATTCATTTTCACTATAAGACCACTTTCAGTCGTGTCTGCCATCCTTTTATTTTTTCTTTCTTGTATACATTTAGACAAAAGTTGCTAAACATTTTTCTTCAAACTTGGATTTATTTGCTGTTCTGAAGTTCCTAACACAAATATACGAGTTTTTTAATTATTTTTTTTTAATTTATGGCATTTGACTACCTTAGGCTATACACCCAGCACAAGTACGAGTTTAGTTCATCCAGTGCTTTCAGTTTCTCCATGTGTATATTGTCTTTCAAATAATTCTAAACACTGCATAGGACGGACACGACAAACTCACAACATTTAAACACCCATGCCCTCGGCCGGACTCGAACCGGCGAACTTCGGCATGCGGGGCCAGTACTCTAGCCCTTACGCTACCGATGAAGGCAAATATACGAGTTCATGCAACGTTATGTAGAACTTAGCTGTTTGGGCCGATTTCCTCTATACGACCGAGGCTGAATGCTGACTATGGCAGGATGTGACGTCATTCCCGCACAGTGGTATCGACTGCGTGACAGATGACGGTGGCAATGCGGCGTACAGTAGACAAAGGTGCCGACGGCAGTCGGTGCATTCCGCTGGGACCACGTGTTGGCTCGGCCAGTCTCAGCTGCTTAGCAGCAACTGGCGCTGCATTCGAAGAGACTGTACCTCGAAATAATCGAATTAGGTCGATCTAGTTGTACCTCACAGTTGGATTACATTAAGCAACTGCTTCCTCTTGCTATGAATAACTCAGCGAGCAGATTTACCCGGCACCCTACCGAGATGAGCTCAGTAAAGTGGCAGGGTTACCAACATTATAAACTCATTGGAAGCGCATCCGAGTTTGATCCGTTGTCCAACCATCTACCTTTCCGTTTCAAACGTTTCCTTAAATAATCCTGGTACATACCAGGGTTTGGTTCGGGTCGTTTCGACACCTTGATGGTCACTAGTGCTTACTCGGAGTTAGTTGGTTTGGGTCCTGGCGGTCGACTTGGCCGGCAGTGTAGCAGAGGTGGTGGTGAAGAGTTCCTGAGGACCAGATCGTGCACCAAAGTCCTGCGTTAAATCACAAACATCTCCGTAGTGCGCATGGAGTAAAAACATATGGCACTGTTGATGCTGATTCTTCTGTCGAATGGGGACGTTAATCCAGGCGTCCCCTTGATGACCTTCATAAGAGTAGGCCTGAATGAGTCAGCACAAGGTTTAATCTTCAGTTTTCATTCACTCACAACGCAAAAAAAAAAAAAAAATCATTGTTGATCGGGAGATGCAAAATCAGTCGTCTTTAATTAACGTTAGCTTAGAAAACGGCATTATTCGCTATGAGATGAGATGGCATCGTTTACGACTTGATCTGACCTGACCTGACCTCTAGTGTGATTGCTACTGGCGAAATCCGCGATCGTGAGCTGAGCTGAGCTGACCGCTAGTGTGAACGGGCCTTTAGGAGTACAGTACAGTCTATCGCTGGGGATGGAAAGGAAATACCAGTCCAGACAAATTACCCAAGAAAGCTGCCACGGGGGCGTAACTCCCTCCAGTGCAACGGGTAATTGAGATAATCTACAAGTGCCTGGAAGCATCCTTCAAGAGACTATTGCCGAATCGCTTCCTGTTGTTGCCAACAACGCTTCCCCGGTAGTAATGACCGCAAAGTCGACGATGTGTGAAGCCCACTGAACGCCATATCGCCCATTGTTCTCGGTTGCTGCAGCTGACTCCGACCTTGTGGCCGTGTGCAGTGCTCGAGGCAGTGTCGCTTGCACGGAGCGGCTGCCAATTGCGGCCAATGAGGTGGCCACCGTCACACATCCACTTGTTCGCTCCGCTCCGCTGATGGCCCACATCCTGACACCGCCGCCATCGTGCCAAATCACACGACCGACGCATAATATGTTGCACAGGAGTTCAAGGTCCCAGGGACCGTGTCATACTGCACAGGGGTAAGGAACGAAACGGTAACAGACGCACACTAACTGGTTACTTGTCATCAGCAATATACCACCTCCAGAAATACGATGCCAAACAGCAACGGCACGTGAGTGGAGAAAACTATATCATCCTCACCATCCACAGCATCTCCCAATCCACGAGGTCCTAAACGACCTACCACCCACTCGTTTTAAATCCAGAAATCCATTATGGCATGACGTATTTGACTTCGATATTCAGGAAAAATGGCGACAAAGCTGGAAGTCGGCATTTGTGAAAGATTGAAGATCCTGCAACTTGTAACGAGCCGCGCTGTCGCCACGTTACAAGGTGCATTTTTATTATATATGTAATAATATAAGAGTAATTTACATAAATCTTGGGCGACCACGTGAATAGATTTTTGTTGTAATTTTATAAAGTACGCAAGATTCCAAGTGAGGACTGTAATGAAATGGTGAACTTATACAGTGTATCGTAGCAAAGCGAATATTAAAGAGTTATTGAGCTATGTAGGCTAGAAGCTAATCTTGGTCTTTCCGAGCCATGGCGACAGGACGTCGCAGATTTGGGATTTGCCAGACCACACACACTGCTCCCTGGGGATGGGTCACTCACCGAGCGGGAAAAGCCTGCCGTCCGAAACCCGAATGTTCTCTCGCCCCGGCGAACTTAGCCGAATATGTCCGACCTCTGTTGAATTCCTTGGCCAAATCACATATCGAGGATATCACGTGACATTAGGTGCCGACCTGAAGGTCCAATCAAAATGAGCGTATAACTCAAAATCCTGGGAATTTTTGTTGTATGTGAGCTTCGAGACTACAAATGGGCGGAGCAAGAAGTTTCCTCGTGGACCGAAGAGCGAGGAGCGGGGATTCTAACTTCGATCGCACCAGTCTGAGGTTGACTTGGAAAGTTGACTTCATTCGCTAACTGCAGCTTGCCTTGCTGGAGCGAGCGTATCACCGCAACACAGCCGGTAATGCGATGATGCGCATTGCCAGAACCAGAGATGCCTATAGCCGACTTGTGAGATAATCTCACATATCGTGGGTCCGCTACACTCATCACAGACATCAGACGCAGAACTACAATGGTAATTTATTACGACCAAGCCATGTGATTGTGCATTCCGTGAAACAGAACCCGTAAGCGACTTTGAGAGGATAGGTCCATGTTCTCACTTTGTAATTGTAAAAACCCCTGAGCTAGCGGCATAATTTGCCAGAACTAGTTATTTTCGAATGATATATTGTTCATTCTGGCGCCCATGATTTTCTTTTTAACTGTAAAGTCACAGTATTATGATGCCTTTGTCTGAGGTAGTCATAACTTGTATTTTTCATTGTTTCCAGTTGTCATTATTTCTTGCATTTTGATTCTGAGATATTTAAAAGTAAATATACAATTGTTTGCTTGCCCATGACGGCTAATTGTAACTCTGAGCGTTGCTTTTATGATTTTGCCAATTTGTGTTAATGTTAACGGTAAATTCGCTCAGACTTGTAATCGCCAGTGATAAGAAATAAATGTCATATTGTGACAATTTTTCCTAAATTCCAACCAACGTCGAGATTCTTGCTAAATTAATAAATTTCCAATCCTTCATATAAATTAAAATTAAAAATCCACAATTATTAATCATAAAGGTATGAAAGATAATTGTAACGTGGTTTGCCCACCAAGGCACCCACCACATAATGTCGCCCAACGCTGGTGCCAGATGAGACATTACTTCTTAATGTCTGCGAACTTGGTGGCACTAATTCAAATTAATACAATTTGGAGCCCAAATTCAGAAAGTTTTATGGAATGTTGCACACGGTTTTTGGCTGTTTTATTATTCTTGTAGTCAATAGATATTCATACAAGATTTTATTTTGATGTTTCACTTATATTTTAATGCATAAAGTTCATTTTGTTTCAATGCATAAAAAAAAATTTATTTTGTTTCAACGCATTAAAAAGAAGTTCATTTGTGTATTTCAATTGAGATGCAATACACTTTGTATTGTAACAATTTTGTGATCAGTTTCAAATTTTTAAATGATTAACGTCAGTGTTGATTTCTTAATGCATGGTAGCTTGTAAGAAAATTAAAGACACGCATGTCTTGCCCATGTGTTTGAAAGTAAGTCTGCTTTATGGTGTTGGTTTGTGCATGATTCATCGTTGCTTTTCTCTTGCTGTATTTTGGAGGGGTATATGTATTTGTGTGTATTGAAATTCGCGGTATTTTTGTTGTTAGTGAATTCTAGATTTCGTCATTGCACAATTGCGGTGTAAATTCATTCGTTGTGTGTTCATATGAAGCTACGATCTCGTACGATAAAAGATTTCGATATGGAAGATCAGTCTGATAGGCAAAAATCTCCCGAAATCATGAACGAGGTTCAGTTAACACAAAGCGAAATATTGGCTGCAGGGGAGGGGAACGTAAGTTCTGAAGTTCCGACCCACTCATATAGTTCGCAGTCTACTTTGTCGCCACAGGAAAATATGGAAAATTTTTCGTTTCCTGTAGGTGAGATGACACAGAATACGCCCGCACATTCAGAACAGACACAACAAATGACCCAAATTCCTGTAGAATCACCACCCGTATCATCGCAAATACTAAACGTGTTGATGGCTGCAATAGAGCAATCGAGCCAGAAAAGTAGCCAGCAATTTCTGGAATTAAACAAGCGTTTTGATTCACAAAAGGAGGAAAATAAGAGCACGAATCAACAATTAATGCAGGAAATTAATTCACAAAAGGAGGAAAATAAGAGAAATTCGGATTTGCTTAGGCAGAGTTTTGAGTCGCAAGCTGCGATATTAACAAATTTGGACGGAAAAATATCCACCTTCCGTTCTGAGGTCACAAAAGAAATATCGGAATTCAAGTCTGAGATAACTAAAATTGTTTCTAAGCTGGAAAGGGACACAGAAGAAGTAAAAACTACCTGTGCTTCTTTGCAAACGGCCAACAAACAATTATCCAAAAGACTTGACGCTACCGAACTGTCCATTGAACAGATGCGAAACGAGAACGGCCAAAACCTAGGGCAAATTTCGGAATTTGTTCAAGAGGTCAAAGACCAAAGCGAACAAAACATCCGAAAACTTAGCTCAGAGATGACTGCCGCGGCAAGTTCAGTTGAGCTCGTTAAGACGGCACAAACCGAGTTGAAATTGTCACTGGACGAATTTCTGGAAGCCGAACGTAGTAATTTTAGTCCTCCACAAAATGCTCCGAATGCGGTGTTACAGACTGCGAGTGAGTCGGTTGTTAAAGTCACCACTCAACTCTTAGTCAGTGAAATTGTCAGTTTGTACGCAAAAATATCTGAAATCAAGAAACACAACAATTTCAGTTGTCTTGGATCCACAGTTAAGTGCAAACTATCAGTAAAGCATAAGACATTTGTGGGGCAGGAGAGGAAAGATGTACAGTACATGTCGTTCTTGAAAGTCAGACAAGAGTCGGCAACTTTTTCAATCATCGGAGAAATGCGAAATCAGTCTCAGAATTCACAGCCTATCAACATCGCGTGGAAATTTTCTGTCCGTAACTTTGTGTGGAACACTACACAATTTGTTCATTCCTTGCGGTCAGAAAAGACGCAATTGTCAGCTGGACCAGTTAGTAAGTGTGGTCGGTCGGCGGACACTATACCTGTTCCAGGAATGTCATTAGCTGTCGGGCACAAACCGCCGAACGTCTGTGACCTTGTAAGCCCAAGCTTCTACGTCCTTCGAAATCTTGTTGTTGAAAGCAGTAAAGACGAATATTCGCGACGCAGAATTATTTTCCAGAGGAAGATCCATGGACGTCTCAAATTCGTCTTGTAGGCATTGTTCAACAAGTTGTGTAGCATGCCAAATACGTTGACGAAAAGGCTGACTATGAATTGACCGATTTGAATCATAAAAAAAGGGGGTAAATTAAATGTACAGTACACATTCTTTTAGGTTAGACGCCTTACCGAAATTAATCATGCTTGAGAAACGCCGATGCCAGTTCCGCTAGTCTAAACCGTCTGTTTTGCTGGAAAGATTAGATAAACGGAAAATTAAAATTCCAGTTACCAAATTTGCACTTACAGTTAAAGCTACTTAGGATATTTCCATATTCGGAATTTTTAATGCTTATTTCGCTATTCCGAACTTTATATTTTGTCCACGTGAAATATTAATAGTCACTTTTGATTTTCACGCTGTTAAGTGGACGTGATTTGATATAAATCCTGGATTATTAAATGTTTTCCTGAGCCAGATAAATTGATACGCACTCGCGGTAAATGAAGCGCCATTAGCAACCACAATTTCTTGTCTTCGCAATCACAATGAATCTGACAGCGATACAAACATTGTGATATGCTTTCTAAGATGTATGTTGTGACATAAACGAAAAGGGTTTCAACATTTTGTGATGTATGAGTTCGATGTAACGTTTTACCGTAGGTAGTTGCATTATATCTTTTCTGAGCAGAAGTGTACAGCGAGCGTAATGACGCTTTGTCTGTGTTGATCGAAGATCGCAAGTTATCTCGTCAACGAAATTTACTTCTTGGTTTTGTGTATCTGTAAAGGGTGGCTAACGTGCCATAGATAACGCCCTATAGAACACGAAACCTTGCCAGAAAGATTTGTTTAAATTGTGTTGGTCATCACAGAAATTAGGAATCTTAAGTTGAACGATTACAGATATACGGAGAGTTTTCACAATACCTTGCTGTTATTTTGGCTGACGATAGCGCGTGGTCAAAGTGCAATAAGTTAAAGGCGACTGCATTTGTAAAGGCTAAAGGGGAAAAACTTTATTTACGGGATATAATCAATCAATAATTCAGCTAAATTTGCAAGTTAAAGTAATTATCTTTGATGCTAACTTCAATAAAAAGGGAATTTTTGTATATGATAATTGCACATATGGTGAAGACGTGAACAATAAGATTATTGGTGATATCGACGTTTTTTTCTGCTATATTTCTGGCCGTATTCGGTTGCCAGAGTGATCTCGAAGAATTGTTACGTGTTGACGGACGGACAAACCGAGATCGGCCTCATAACGCCCGGAACTTAAAAGCCATTTCATACAAAGTAACGGTTTCGAAAGAGTTGGACAGTTACCATCGAACAGCTGAGGTCATTAACGCAGGTAGCAGCTGAACTCAACCGGCAGGTTCTAGAATTCTGGCAGGTAGCGCATACCCAAGAATGAATGGGAAAGAAAACAAAGTTCACGCCTCGTTCTAGCGGTATTCGCGTACCCTTACTGTAAATTGTATAGTATCCGTAAATTAGATTAAAACTATTGTTGGACAGCATACATTTAGCTCAGGATTGTGTGCACTCAACGAAAATAATTTCAAAGTTTATATTTCTTCTTTAGATAAATTCATAGTATTCTGCTAGCCGTGGAAATCTCAGAATGCTTTGTATTGCAAATGGAAAACCTGAGAGCGAACCGTTCAATGCACAAAGCTTACAACCTTTTTTCATACAAGCTAAAGAAGCATAAGTGTATAAAAGAAATATTCGCAACTGGGATGGATTTCGGCATAAAACGTGGAGTAGACGGACATGTTAAGAGGGTTATAATAACTCCTAAATAAAGAGAAAATTTTGTTCTTTGAATGTCGAGATAATCTCGAGTCATCAATAGACCCATTGTGAAGGAATCGTAATGTTACTGAGGAATGATAGTCACGCTATTCATTATCCTTTCATTTTATGTGCGAATGGTTATATTTTGTGTCCGCTTGTATGCCAGAGATGCTGCAGCGACTTTAGGTTGACGATGATGAAAGTTCACGTCAAACCGCATAATGTGTATAATGTCTCATATGGGAATGGTAAATTTGATAGAAATTCCATTACATATACCCATGAGCAAATACAGTTTCCTTTCGCCATAAAATTCGCAATCACTTCACAGACGGTATATTACAAGTTAGAGATGTCGACCAATGAAAGACTAATTAGGAGACCACCTAACATTCAACGAGTAAGGTTCATAATTTACGTAACAAACTAAAACATGTACTTACATCGTTCATTCCACACCACGTTGAAGTATAAGTAAATGCCGCGTCATTAAAAATCTAAGATTACAGTTAGTGATATTTGACCCATGAACACGGGCACATCTTCTCTGAAATGCTTATTGAATTAACCGTCGGTCATGACGAAAATCACGTCACCGAATCCGACTAAACTATTCGTTGTTTTGAGATTAAACACCGCGCAATGTAATGAGATATTTTACGCTCACCTCTAGCATCTTTATGGATGTTTGCTGAAGGCAGAATTATTTTTATGCACATGAGTAAAACATTACGCTAAATTGTAAATACAATGTATAGTTCACCACTTTCTGCAGTAAGTGTTCTGACAATGTTTTGTTTTATTAATGTGTTTCATTTAGTGATTTAATGATAAGATTTGATACAAGATATTTTCAAGATTATTATTATTTAAACATGTATGTAAATAATTTCTTTTCATGTATATTTTAGTATTGTGTTTAATATAACTTTTGTATTTGGAAGGCTACCTGAATTCACGTGCTTCTGTTTGTAAAGAATTGTAAGACGGCCAAAAGGACATATGATCCCGTTATATATTCACCTTACAAGGCAGGAATACCGATGGTTATTGGAATCACATTTAAAATTAATGTAATTGTAAAAAAAAAAGAAAAATGCTTAAGTTTTTGTTGAGTCACAATGGAGATAGAATTAGGTAGTTAAAAATAAAATTATTGTACCATAATTTCATTTTTCACCAACGGCCGGCCATATTGTAACGAGCCGCGCTGTCGCCACGTTACAAGGTGCATTTTTATTATATATGTAATAATATAAGAGTAATTTACATAAATCTTGGGCGACCACGTGAATAGATTTTTGTTGTAATTTTATAAAGTACGCAAGATTCCAAGTGAGGACTGTAATGAAATGGTGAACTTATACAGTGTATCGTAGCAAAGCGAATATTCAAGAATTATTGAGCTATGTAGGCTTGAAGCTAATCTTGGTGTTCCCGAGCCTTGGCGACAAAAAGTCGCGGATTTGGGATTTGCCAGACCACACACCCTGCTCCCTGGGGATGGGTCACTCACCGAGCGGGAAAAGCCTGCCGTCCGAAACCCGAATGTTCTCTCGCCCCGGCGAACTTAGCCGAATATGTCCGACCTCTGTTGGATTCTTTGGCCAAATCACATATCGAGGATATCACGTGACATTAGGTGCCGACCTGAAGGTCCAATCAAAATGAGCGTATAACTCAAAATCCTGGGAATTTTTGTTGTATGTGAGCTTCGAGACTACAAATGGGCGGAGCAAGAAGTTTCCTCGTGGACCGAAGAGCGAGGAGCTGACATTCTAACTTCGATCGCACCAGTCTGAGGTTGACTTGGAAAGTTGACTTCTTTTCGCTAACTGCAGCTTGCCTAGCTGGAGCGAGCGTATCACCGCAACACAGCCGGTAATGCGATGATGCGCATTGCCAGACCAGAGATGCCTATAGCCGACTTGTGAGATAATCTCACATATCGTGGGTCCGCTACACTCATCACAGACATCAGACGCAGAACTACAATGGTAATTGATTACGACCAAGCCATGTGATTGTGCATTCCGTGAAACAGAACCCGTAAGCGACTTTGAGAGGATAGGTCCATGTTCTCACTTTGTAATTGTAAAAACCCCTGAGCTAGCGGCATAATTTGCCAGAACTAGTTATTTTCGAATGATATATTGTTCATTCTGGCGCCCATGATTTTCTTTTTAACTGTAAAGTCACAGTATTATGATGCCTTTGTCTGAGGTAGTCATAACTTGTATTTTTCATTGTTTCCAGTTGTCATTATTTCTTGCATTTTGATTCTGAGATATTTAAAAGTAAATATACAATTGTTTGCTTGCCCATGACGGCTAATTGTAACTCTGAGCGTTGCTTTTATGATTTTGCCAATTTGTGTTAATGTTAACGGTAAATTCGCTCAGACTTGTAATCGCCAGTGATAAGAAATAAATGTCATATTGTGACAATTTTTCCTAAATTCCAACCAACGTCGAGATTCTTGCTAAATTAATAAATTTCCAATCCTTCATATAAATTAAAATTAAAAATCCACAATTATTAATCATAAAGGTATGAAAGATAATTGTAACGTGGTTTGCCCACCAAGGTATCCACCACAACGTCCTCAATTATCTGCTTCATATATTCTAATCTCTGTCTTCGTCTACAGTTCTTACCTTCGACTGTTCCCTCCACTAACAAATTAACCAATCCTACATGTCTCAAAATATGACCTACAGCCTGTCTCTTCTATCTGTAAGCTTCTTCCACAAACTTCTTTTTTCACCCATCATTTCCAAAACTCGTTCATTTCTTTACTTTGTCTGTCCACCTAATTTTCAGCATTCTTCTGTAGCACCACATTTCAAATGCTTCAATTTTCTTTCTTTCCGGTATTCCTAAAGTCCATGTTTCGCTACCATAAAGTGCTGTGCTCGACACAAAGAGTTTTAAAAAGTTCTTTCTAATTCCTAGATCAATATTTGAAACTAAAAGATTTCTCTTTTTCATGAAGGCTCTTTTTGCTAGTGCTTTTAACATCATTCCTGCTTCGCCCATCGGTTGAAATTTTACTTCCCAAGTAACAAAATTCTTTTACTTCTCCAAATGCATCCGATCCTATTTTTATATTTAATCCACTAGTATTGGTATCATTTCTGCTACATTTCATCACTTTTGTCTTGTTTTGATTAATATTCAGGTAGGGGTCACAAAAATGTGTACACCTGTGACAAGGAAGGGGGAGGGGGGGGGCCTAAAATAAAGATGAAATTCGTGAGACGTAATTTATGGATGGCCTCTAAGTGTGTCCCCCCTTTTTTATAATGACGTCAGATCTTGAGGAAACCTCGCTTCCCAAACCGACTGACCTCGTAATATTTATTATTTATTTTTATTTTAATGAAAAAGCTCTCGGTATCGGCGTCGTTTTAGCTCTAGTGTTCTTCAACAAATTATCCTACGTGATATTTGGTGAGATTTCGCCGCACCCCCTGCTCCCCCCCCCCCTGCTCCCCCCCCCCATGTTTCACCTTACGTAATTAATGGACAAACCCCAAAGTATTTGGAATCGGGCAATCAAAACTAGTAACATTGCTCTTTCCGCAATGAAGCAAAAGAAGTTACACTTTAGTAAAGACCTTCTTCTGCTGTCTACAGAGGTGTTCAGATTTACGCAACGGCGGCGTTAGTTCTATGTAGCAGCTCGAAGTGCAATAATCAGAGAAGTAAACGCATAGCAGCCTGGCGTGCAGCGGTTGTCCTTGAGAACCGGCCGGCGCGCGCCCGAAGCGCCTCTGGCGGGGATAGCCGGCATCTGTGGCGGTCCACTATGACGCAAGTGGTGACGTCACGGCGGGCGGCACGCGGCATTGTGGGCCGTGCACGTGCGTTCTGCGCAGTCGCAGCGGGACCGCAGCCGCGAGCGGAGGGATTGCAGCAACAGGTGAACGGCAGGCCCCGCCACGCGGCTTTCACCCCCACAACAAACAGGCATGCCACACTATCACGCGCCTCAACTCGGTCCGGGAAAACACTTCAAATAACACGGTTTGTTTGTTTGTTTATCGTTCTCGTTAGCTGTCACTGTCAAAGTTTTCTGGTCTGAGAATAAACGGTTGGACTTTTTGGGTTGAATTCTTTATTCAGCCAAATTTCAAACCATGTTTTTTTTGTATATATATATGTATATAAAATTATAATAAACTTTTGAGCTGAAACTTTGATCAGCTAACGTTGGTAACTTTTTGTTCTGTTATTGTCTTCGACAATCCAAACAAGTTTTGTCCTCTTTAATACGATGCAGTGTGGTGTAGTTTTCATTCCATATTTTTTTTTTTTTTTTTTTTTTTTTTTTGCTAGATCAGAGATGATATAATCCTTACCTCTAGCGTGATGAAGAGTCAACGGTGCTAATCAACCATATCGTGTTTAATTGTTCATGCTTCTTTGATTACTTAAGACTTAACCCCTTCGTATTGGTTCACGCTTTTAATTATAAGATCGCCGAATTCCGACTTTACACTGAGTATTTTACTAACATAATTGGCAGTATACCCGATACAGAATTTCATATTCGCTAAGTGAATTACTTTGTAACATCTCTGATAAACAAAACAAGTATTGTATATCATATTCGTCGCTGTTTCGGGGCTCAATTTTAATTGATTATCTGATATTGAAATAATTAAAAATCTATAACTGTATTTTTTTATTTTTTTGTGATTCATTTCTTTATGAAGTTGGAAATAGATTACCAACATCAAACGGCGTAGTTAAAAATAAAAATAAAAAATGCAGCAATTTTCGTTGTCAACGCGGCCACTAGTCCACTTTGGTGTTAAAAAGTTTCGCTTACATAGAAGACAAAACGTGTTTGGCTGATTTTGTGAGACACGTTATAAAACTTCGCTAGTACAATTAATCTCCCAGCAACTGCAAA
>JARYHS010006759.1:0-13000 GCA_031002005.1 Vandiemenella viatica
GCCTCGTGTCGCAGTGGGACAAGTGTCTAGGGATTGCAATCCAGCAAAGCGGGATACCGCACAAAATTAAGCGGATCCGCAATCCTCAAAATGCGGCGAAAACGTACGTCAGTCTGCGTGACACGTTGCCCGACTCGGTCTCTGTCGGATGTACTGCACTGTTTGCCTGTACCCTTGCAGTTAGTATTTGACTCGTGTCAACAATCGGTGGTTTTTCCCCCAACTTTCGTAGTAAATAGATTCACTTTTATTTATCAAAACTTGACGTTTCTTTTGAATAGAAATTTCTATAATTTGAGTTATGTTGCGTATTTATTACGATTTTCTAATTATGTAATAAGTATTTTGTAAGTGTAGAACACACTTAAAGCTTTTTATTCACAGTTTCATTATTTCCATATTCTGTATTTACAGATAAAGTAATTGTTATAACTTTCTGTATTTAATGCCGAAAATTTAATTGTTCGTTGATACGAAACTAATGTTATCGTAATTTTAACGATCGCATACCTATTTATTTAGCCATCAAAGGGAAATTTTATATCCTTTGACTTATTGTTGTCTCGAGTGCTGCCTCAATGCGTTTGAAATATATGTTCTTTGACGAAATTCGCCTGCTTACATGTGCCACTCTGGTTTGCGATTAATCACTCTTCGGATGATTTGGTCAATCGCCACAATATATTATTTTTAAGTGAATAGTATGTGTCCTTTCAACTCCCTGTTATTATTTGGACTATAGGTAAAAATAGTTATAATGAAGTCTTCACGGCTGTATCGCCGAATTGTGTTGTACTTCGACGGCTGCCTCCACTGTCTTCCTCACGTGTGAAATTTCGTGTTTTTACAACTCAATTCTTATCTACATCCGTGAGGACTTCTCTGCAATCATACGCCGAGAAAGTCTCCTTTCTTAATAATAAAAAAGTAATAAAAAATAATTTCTACTCTAAAGTCGTTACGCCACTTAAAGTAAAACTGAAATACTTGACTGTTTACATCATGGTGCGTAGTTTCTTTTAATAACAATCAACTATAAGATCAATCAAGGAATCAGCAGACTTAATAATGAATCCCATAAAAATTATTCTTGTCTCCTGCTTGTTCAGTGACAAAAAAGTTATGAGATCTTGTTCTAAGCCAACTCTACACTTTACAAAGTATAGAAAGTTTATTTAGAATAAAAAAAACCTGTGGTAACTTGGCCATTATGCATACCATGTTTTTCAACTGATGTGATGTATTGTTAAGCACGTAATATGACCTAATAGTGAATATTTTCAATTTTTTATTATGTATTTAATTCTTTTTTTTTTAAACGTAAAACCTTGAAATATACTTTAAAAAATTAATGGCATTTTGCAAATCAAAATATTGTTAACTGTTAATTTTTATCATTAAAATTGATTGGATAATTTAATTAACAGACGTTTATTATTTAATTTATTAGCTCTTTAAATAACCATGCTTTAAATATATGCGTTAAAAACTGTTGGCACCAATCACGCGGTATTGGTGAAAATTCCGCAAAAATCCCGCGGGATTGAAAACACTGTGGGATTGCAATCCTTATCAGTGCCTCAACTGCCAGGGCCAGTACCTCTGAAATACAGGAACTGGTTTCTGATCCTAGGCCTACGGCTCGTTACTTTTTGAACCAGCCCTATAACTTGTGTTTATAGATATCTTCAACTCCCGTGGCGGTTTCAAGCATTTCTGTGAAGGCATGGTGCTCACCCCGAAGCTTGGTTGCACCCTCCCGAAGGAGGCATATTCTTCCTGGTATCGAGCTGGGACTCCCAGTTCCTTTCGTCCCCCCCCCCTCCTCACCTAACCTAACCTGGTAATCCTACCGGGTAAAGGGGACCTACAGTTTAAAATGGAATCAGAACCACAGAAGCGTTCTCGCAAGCTGTGCCAGAGATGAAGGTCAGGTTAAGGGCTTTTCAAATTCCCCGCCGAGACAGGGAATCGAACCGAAGACTTTGCAATCATCAGTCTGTTGCGTCTAGTTGGCTATTTACTTCCGCGAGCGGTTCGGAAGTTGGGAGCTAGACTTCCGTTTAGTTGTTGGAAGTCTAAATACAAGTGAGTAACGATTTTTCAAACTTGGGAACTCGGTGTGGAAAAGGGTTTAAGAAATAATAACACATACAAGTTGAGATTACAATCGAACTTGCAGCTCACGAAGCCCGACCTACTTCCACTGAAATTATTCAGAAATTACGGGAGGTACCTATTCCTCATCAGAATCATCAGAATCTGGGAACATCATACCTGCTGGTCCCTCTGGGAACTCCCCAGTTGCCAGGCTATGCTGGTAACACCAGTGTAGAAGAATGAGAAACCCGAACGAAAGATACCACCCCTCGGGAGTAACTAGCTTGGGTCCTTCTATCTGCTGGTCCGTCATTTACTAAGACCCTTATACTTGAAGACCCTAACAGCTAACAACGGCGACTACTGTGCCCTGCTCTGTCTCTGCTCCGCCCTACTCTCTCTGCCTCCCTCTGCTCTGCTGGTGATCCTCTCCGCCTGCTGGTGGCCCGGCCACCTCTTTTATATCGTCCGGTGACGACACTGCGTGTGTCTTCTCGACCTTCTCGAACATTCGGGTTGCGCTGGTCACGTATCCTACGTTCTTGCATCAGCTTTGTTTATCCTTCTGGAAATTTTCGTGTTTCCTGTCACGCAGGCTGTCGGGTCGAGGGCGTTATCGGGCGCTCTTCCGCTGCTTGTCAACGCTCAGCCCTATCTCCCCTCGCTCGACCTTCCGGCCTTTATCTACTGTTTATGTTTACTGCCTCTGCTGATGGAACATTTCTGCTCCACAACATCCTACGCGTCTTCACACACGTAAATCCTACACTTTATTGTGCAATCCGTACACCTAAGTACTTCTTGCGATTCATTCGCAACACCTCCCCCCCTTGGGGAAAATTTTGCAATCTCTCTTGAGAGTGCAAAATTTTCAAATTCTGTGTCGGCTGTGTGAGCTGCTTATTTATTGACAATTAATTTCTTATGCATATTACAATGATACATTAATTTTTACAATGTTTCACATATTTCACATATGTTTCACACATATTTCAATTTCTTTCTTATCTTGTCTTTACAATAGTGACAATTTTTAATATTACATACATCATACATGTATAAATAATTATCTTACAATGTACCATTTCACTTTTTCTTTTGGACAGTGTCTTATTATTTCCTAAAACTAACACAAAGCATTATAATATCTTTTCCCACAATATGTTCATTATTCATTCTAGCGTTTGTCAGTTTTAGACAAAAACATCAATGGTCTCTTTTGTTCATACTCCAAATATCTGTTTGGATAACGCACACGTTCACTTATCACTGTGTCACTGTTTTCGTTTACATACCTGCTTCTCACAGGCCCAAAGTAATCTGTTCACTCTCATCATTGTTCATTCCAGCAGGATGATACCTAACCACCCCAGTATCAGGGTACTGATTTACAATCTTATTCTTAACACAAATCTTAGTGCAACAGTCATCACCTATGGCTTTACAGAAAAAACCTAAAACAATCACGGCAACATTTACAATATCTACATACACAGAATATTATTATCAGCACTACTATCCCTGTCCCAGCATACCCCCATATTGGTATACTGTCTATAGAGAAAGAATTAAACGCTGTTCTTTGCTGGTATGTAATTTCATCTTCTATCTCATCTAGCTTATGCCCTGCTGCCGTCAAATCATCTAACTGTCGAACTACGGGTTCAACTGGTAAATATAGAGGGAATTTCAGATATGTTTTCTTTTCTTTATTTATTATACAACAATCTATCTCCATATTTAGATTCGGGACTATATCATTAATCGGTACCTTGATCTAATGATATGCTCAGACTGTATTAATATTTGTGCCACCATATCCCTTACATTTACTTAAGAATTTAAGCTTTCCCTGTCCCTTTAATGATTACGTCTGTAGGCTTATTTTCATTACACAAAACTGTCAATCCTTCATCCTTTGGTGCTACAAAAAGCCATTCATTACCTCTTATTTGCGTCCATACGCTTTCATTTAGTGTAATAAACTTCTGAATACAATCACTTGGGATTTTTACTATAGGTTGAAGCATCCTGGCTTCACATACCTCATGATCATATGTTGACAATAACACAAATGTCTGTTTAC
The DNA here is from genome assembly GCA_031002005.1 of Vandiemenella viatica. Taxonomy (NCBI): domain Eukaryota; kingdom Metazoa; phylum Arthropoda; class Insecta; order Orthoptera; family Morabidae; genus Vandiemenella; species Vandiemenella viatica. The sequence goes on from JARYHS010006759.1 coordinate 4,187, forward strand.
AAATACTATGATTAGGTTCTAGCTTTTTGCATGTTAATTGATCACTATCTAACTTTACATATTGCCGTTTTGCATCATCAATTAACAAAAATTCTTTTTCAGGCGCTATATAGGTAAATAATTGTTTACTGTGATTCACCTCAACTGGTAGGGGCCAAAGCTTATAAATGTTAAACATTTCACTGTCTACTAGCGGAATATTTAATACATAGCTCAATATATTTCCCGAAATAAAGACATCTAGATCTATTACTCTCATTAATTGATACCCCTTGGCTTCAGACAATTCTATTGGAAATTGCTTATCTTTTATTTCGTCTTTAATCAATCCCAAGTATTTTACCACTTGTACCGGATTGACTAAATGCGGTTCAAGAATGCCTTTCTGTGCATTCACTATGGCAGTTATAAGCAAATCGTATTCTCTCTCAATTTCATTGAATATTGACATTAATTGTATCACTGTTCATTTAATGTGACTGATATGGCAAGCTTATCCATTCTTTTGTCTACGCTATTCTCATATTTTATGACATGCTCATTTAATTTTAACATCCCTGCAGTTATAACTTTTTCGTTACGCTCTATCGAATTAACCGTGTGATTGAAGCTAGTCAATGTCGCTCTTACAATTGTAACTTGCTCTTTGGACAACTTTAATAATTGCTTCTGTTCATTTTCTAACAAATTAATTTTTGACTTAAAATAAGAAGCATCATCTTCATCCAAAGTTCCAAATAGGACCTTGCTAAGTTCCCCTACAAAATTAAGTATTCCTCGTTTTCTTCTATTCTGCTCATGTCTAGCTAATTGCCCAATTAGGCTTTGTGAGGCTTCTATTTTGCTCACATGGTATTCTAATGCATGTTTGCGCCCACACATTCTACTGTACTTACATTTATCTTTGTAAGTTTTTGATTGCAAAAGTCTACAGCCCTTGACGCTACATTTCGACTGGCTTCAAATTTCTCTCTTATGTCTTTTAAGTTAAAATAACTCACTATTCTCCAAGTAACAGTGTACAAACTTACTGTCCCTTTGTTGTCATAATACAGTCCTGGTGATGACTTGAATTTTGTTAACTGTAGATCCTGCTGTTGCATCGTTGACGTCACACTCATTATTAAGATGGCCACTACTATTCCACAGCTTACTGCCATCATTCCTGCAATTTTAAAAGAACTCTTTTAGTCTGTTGGCATGCACTTTTGTATATTTATTCTTCTTCAACTGAATTACTACATTTGGTCCCTTAGTCTCAATTACTGTATACGGACCCCTCCATTGACTGTCCAACTTTTTCGAACGGCCTCGTCTCACACTTTCATCAAATAATAAAACTCTGTCACCTGGTCGGAATACTACGGGATTTTGCGTCTTATCATAATTATCCTTACTTTTCATTTTCGCTTGCGCTGTCGCTTCTCGCGCTTCTTGATGCATTGCCCTTAATCTTTCTCTTAGTTCAATTACGTAATCATCGTAATTATATATTACCTCGGCTGGTTTCTTTTGTAGTACTCCCGGTAAGTTACATACTCTTCCAAAAAATAATTCGTGAGGCGTATATCCGGTAGTGCTATGCGGTGTTGTATTAAAAACAAACACTGCATATGGGATCCAGGCATCCCAATCTGTCTGACCTTTATTTATGTAGTGCCGAAGCATTTCCGTCAATGTGCGATGCGTTCTCTCTAACGCTCCATTCGCTTGTGGGTGATAACTTGTAGTGTGTATCTTCTCTATCGTAGTAATCTACATATTCTCCTCATTAGGTCACCCATAAAGTTACTTCCCATGTCACTTAATAAAATAGACGGTATTCCGAACCTTAGAATTATCCGTTCTACTAGCACTCTTGCTACCGTGTCAGCATCTTGCTGCTCTATGGGCTCGGCTACTAAAAACTTTGTCAAAGCATCCTGAAATGTCAGTATATACTTATTTCCTTTTTCTGATTGCTGTAGTGGACCTACGATGTCTATATCACACCGTTCAAACACATGCTCTGGAGTTCTTGTTATCTCCATTGGCATCTTTGTCTTACTCTGGGTAATCTTATTCTTTTGGCAGCTTTCGCACTGGCGAATGTACTGCTCAATGTCGGCTTTCATGCCTTCCCAGCTACAATACTTCCTAATTCTCTCATAGGTCCTACCTATTCCCTGATGTCCACCAATTGGTGATTCATGATATTGCTTCAATATTTTCATCTTCTCTTCCCGAGTAAGTTCTTTCTTATTGTTCGTCTCCGGTGATAATGTTCCCTTCTCATTGTCAGCAGTTGAGGTACCACTTTCTGCCTCTATTTCTTTACTTTCAGGTTTCTCTTCATCATTATCACTTATTTTCGTCATCGGTCTCTCTAATGTTTCGGATTCGCGAAAGAGCGTCTGCAACTTGATTTCTTTTGCCGCTCTTATACACGATCTCATAATCATACTCCTCGAGTTTCAACCGAAACTTCATTAATCTGGATGACGGGTCTGATACACTATTAATCCACAATAACGGTTTATGGTCTGTGCAAATGGTAAATTTCCTTCCAAACAAATAGGGTCTGAACTGTTTCACTGCCCAACAAATGGCTAGCATTTCCCTTTCGATAGTGCTGTAGTTTCTTTCTGCCCTGTTTAAGGTCCTGGATACGTATGCTACAGGTAAGTCCTTACCAATTATACCTTGACTTAAAACAGCTCCTATCGCATCTTGACTTGCGTCTGTGGTTACTACGAAACTTTTTGTGAAATCGGGATACTGTAAAATGGGAGGATTCAACAATTTTTCCTTCAATTGTTGAAAAGCCTCTTCCTGTTTCGTTCCCCATATATATGTAACTCCTTTCTTTAGCAACTCATACAACGGCTTAGCAATTTTACTATAATTACTAATGAACCGTCGATAGTATCCACTCAAACCCAAGAATGCCTTTAACTGACTGGTATTACTCGGTTGTGGGTATTGTTTCACGGCTTCTACCTTTTTTGGATCAGGTTTCAATCCCTCCTCTGTGAGTACGTGTCCCAAAAATGTAACCTCTTTCCGTAGAAATTCACATTTGTCTACTTGTAACTTGAGGTTGTACTTTCTCAGTCTTTCGAAAACATCTTCTAATCTGGCATTATGTTCTTTTAGTGATCCAAAGATAATGACGTCATCAAATAAATGAACACTTTCTCACCTTGCAGTCCTGTTAACACAGAGTTCATCAATTTTGGAAGGTATTTGGTGCCGTCTTTAATCCCATAGGCATCCTTTTGAATTCATAATGTCCATAAGAAGTGCTAAACGCTGTCTTTTCCCGATCTTTCTCCAATAAGACCTGATAATATCCTTTCGCTAAGTCCAGTGTCGAGAAATATTTTGCCTTTCCTAGCCCATCTAATATTTCATCAATTCGCGGCAATGGGAACACATTATTTACTGTCAGATCATTAAGTTTTCTGTAGTCTATTACACACGCCATTTTTGTTTACCGCTTGCATCCATTTTCTTCGGAATTATCAGTACCGGCGAATTCCATGCACTATCACTAGGTACTACTATGTCATCCTGTAGTAGTTTATCTATTTCGCCTTGCAAAATTTCTTTTTGCGCCTCCGGTATTCGGTATGGCCTCAACCGAACTATCTTTCCTTCTGCTTCCGGAAGGAGTTTAATTTCATGCTTGACGGCCTCTGTATAACCTAATCTATCTCCCGGCAAATGGAATATGTCATTATACGCCGCACAAATCTCCAATAGAGCTTCCTGCTCTTCTTTGTTCAAATGATCGACCCGGAGATTTTCCTTTAGCTTGCTTAACCGCGATCTGCCCTCCGGTCGCTCTACTCTAACTTGCCTTACGTGGGTTTCTTTTAATTCTGGCATTTTCTCAGCTTCTACTATGGGATTTTCTAATTTAACTTCCTCTTCCGTAGTGTTTAGCATACTTGTGATGCACACTCCGTTTCTCACGGATACCAATGCTTCTGGCACAAATAGACCTGGTTTTACTTCTTGCTTTGGGATTATCACCTCTGATTCATCCCTCAACGTTACTCTTACTCTCACTATTTTTTCCTCGCGCGGGCCTACTACTATCTCATAGCTTTGAGCACTTCCAGCTCCTCCACTATGTCTATCACCACGTTTCACCACTTCTGCATAAGTGTGTCTTACATGGCCTGTTGCAACCATATTTGGTTTGCTCACCTTTGATTTCGCTAAAGAACCGGTACCTCCTGCGTTCGTTTTAGCACCTTTTCCGTGACAATAGGTCCCACCTACTGCCCTTGGAAACTTTCCGTCTCGTCCTACAGTTCCGTTAGTAGGCAGACTAACATTACTTCTTGTCGTAATCCCTACGACATTTCTCCCGTCCCGTCGCACAATTCCGTTAGTCGACGGACAATCTCGCCTTTTCACGGGGCCTACCGTCTTCGAGTCACCCAGTGCCCTCGGAATCCTTCCGTCACGCCTCACAGTTCCGTTAGTGAGCGGACAGCTTTTACCCGATGTCACAATCCCTGCAACACCTTGCCTAACGCCACGCCTCACAGTTTCGTTAGTGAGCGGGCAACTTTCACCCGATGTCGCAATCCCTGCAAACACCTACTTTCTTAACACAACGCATCCCACGTTGCGTCTGAAATGGCCCCTTCTTGCGCGGTTTCCAGGCTAATTCGCTTCCCGCGAATCTCAATGGTCCTCCCACCATAATCTATTATGGCCCTATTTTGTGCAAGAAATCCCTTCCTAACAAGCCTTCAAATGGCAAATCTATGTCCGACCCTATCACATAGAACTTTTGCCTTAGTACCAAACCCTTTTCGGCTTGCAACTTAATTACTACGGAAGCTTCTGTTTTCACTATATTGTTACTAATCCCTTTAATTCTAATTTTTCCACTAGTATCCCTTTTTGCTCCCTTAGGTATACTATCCTTTTTTATTAAGCTGATCTGTGCCCCACTATCTACCAGGAATTTCATCCGATTATGCTTTGCTCCATCACATTGCATCGTCACGTATTCATTTTTGTCTGTGCAGTCTACTTTATATACTTTTGGGGGCCTGGCGCAATGTGGACTGCCTCATTACGCCACTTAACAGTTTACCGATTTTCGATCTTTTTCCTTTCCGACCACGCATTTCTCGGCAATCCCGTGCGTAATGCCCTTTTCGGTTGCACTTATAGCACGTAATTTCACTTGTATACGGTACCTTCTTCTTAAAGGGTGCTGTTGGGCCGCTTGCCTAGCGCTACTTCTCGTCTCTCGCCGTGTTTCCATCGTTCTGACGGCGTCTTCTTTTTCCATCTTGTCTAACTTAGCAAGCAAAGCATTTATCGCTTTCTTATCCAGTTCGTCCTCTTTATCAATTACCCTTACGCGCTTTTGTGCACGACAATCTTTGGCTGTATGCCGGATTTTTTTGCAATTAAAACAGAATGGGACCGTTTTTCTTTCTACCTTCTGATTTCTGAAGGGATATCGTGAAACCGGTTTTTCTTTCCGCTGAAGCAATCGCACTTTCCTCTGTGGCTGCGATTTCCACAGCTTCTGAAAGGGTAATCGTTTCTCCCCTGGCACGTACAATTGTTTTTATTCGATCATCATATAACCCTTGAATAAAAACAGCCCTTCCTAACTTTAATACAAGAGCTATGCTGCCTGCCAATTCCGTTTCTGCCATAACACCCTTTATGGCTTCCCTGAACTGATGCTGGAGTGCATCTATGCGCGAACCCCATTGCGCAATGCTCTCCCATGATTCTTGCCTACTAGCAAACATTTTGCATGCATAATAGTCTAGCGTTCTTTTGCAGCCATAGTTTTCAACCAATATCGCACGAACTGCCGGCCAAGTTGTAGTCAAATCTCTGACGAGCAATTTGCTTCTAGCTGTCGATACTATTCTGGCTTTAACAAATTTTAATAAGATCTCATGCTGTTCTGGCGCCACCAGTTCAAAAGCACTATCACAGTTATCCAAAAATTCATTTAACTGTGCCTTATCGCCATCAAAAGAATGAGGAATTAATTTAATGACTTCATTTAAACTAATATACTGCCTCTGAGGTGATGACTGCGCCTCCTGACTACTTGGCATTGCATCGTTAGGCATGCTTGCTGTGCGTATTATCTCACCTGCTGGAATTGACTTCTAAACGACGTGCGCTGCTCGTTTGGCTGCTGACTGCGGCTGATGACTGCTGACTGCGGCTCGTCCTGCTGCCCTCGGCTGCGTCGCTCTGACTGCTGCTGCGTTGCGGTGACTGCGGCTGCGTTGCGGTGACTGCGGCTGCGTCACGGCTGCACTCGGCTGCGTCGCGGCTACTGTTGTCGACCCTCGTTGACCTCGGCTGCGTTACGGCTGCTACCCGTCTTGTTGTCTCGTGGATGCTGCTTACAGGTTTTCTCCGCTGTCGAGTGACCCCTCTCGTGGTCGACCAGTGGATCCTCTTCTTCTCTCGACGCCTACTTATTTGCAGTGACCTCCCCCTGTCGGCTTCGTTCTCCAAGCCGTCAGTCTTACTTTGACTTCGGGCTGAGTTCTACAGAAGTACCCACACCTATTCCTCAAATTTGAGGCCTATATTGTCGTTATGCTGACCTTTGGGGCCAAGGTTGGCCAAAACTTTTGGTCAAGCAGTATCTAACAGTGGCTATCCTGGCCAAACAAACTAACAGTGGCTATCCTGGCCAAAACAAACTAACAGTGGCTATCCTGGCCAAAACCCCACACTACTGACACCAAAAATTATAGGTATGTTGCGTCTAGTTGGCTATTTACTTCCGCGAGCGGTTCGGAAGTTGGGAGCTAGACTTCCGTTTAGTTGTTGGAAGTCTAAATACAAGTGAGTAACGATTTTCAAACTTGGGAACTCGGTGTGGAAAAGGGTTTGAGAAATAAAAACACATACAAGTTGAGATTACAATCAAACTTGCAACTCACGAAGCCCGACCTACTTCCTCTGAAAATATTCAGAAATTACGGGAGTAACTAGCTTGGGTCCTTCTATCTGCTGGTCCGTCATTTACTAAGACCCTTATACTTGAAGACCCTAACAGCTAACGACGGCGACTACTGTGCCCTGCACTAGTCTGTCTCTCCGTCCTACTGCTGCCCTAGGCTAACAGTCCTGCTCTGTCACTGCTCCGCCCTACTCTCTATGCTGCTCTGCTGGTGATCCTCTCTGCTCCTGCTGGTCCTCTCTCTGCCCTGCTGGTGGCCCGGCCACCTCTTTTATATCGTCCGGTGACGACACTGCGTGTGTCTTCTCGACCTTCTCGAACATTCGGGTTGCGCTGGTCACGTATCCTACGTTCTTGCATCAGCTTTGTTTATCCTTCTGGAAATTTTCGTGTTTCCTGTCACGCAGGCTGTCGGGTCGAGGGCGTTATCGGGCGCTCTTCCGCTGCTTGTCAACACACAGTCCTATCTCCCCTCGCTCGACCTTCCGGCCTCTACTGTTTATGTTTACTGCCTCTGTTGATAAACATTGCTTCTCCACAACATCCTACGCGTCTCCGCACACGTAAATCCTACACTTAATTGTGCAACCTGTACACCTAAGTACTTCTTGCGATTCATTCGCAACAATTGTATAATTTATAGTGTTCGTGTTTTATTTACCGTGAAACAGATCCAAAGAGAAACGTTCGAACAAAATTGGTACCTTCCCATACATGTATGGGAGGGTTAAACGATTTCTTGTTTCCTTATCCTATACATTACGGAATCTTAAGACGGGTATTCGAAAATTCCATCAAGGTTGTCTTTGGTACAATTCTATCGAGTTGTTCATTTCCCGAGATACTAGCTTGCCCATCTTAGATTTTTCTTAGTTAATGTGTTGCTCAATTACTATTTGTTAAGTTGTTACAGCGCACCCCGTTGGCAAAGGAGGTAGCGACTCCATGATGGAGTCCGGCTCCTGAAATAGGGTTATTTGGTTCGATTCCAGGCGGTAGAAGAAATTTTCACCATCAAGGTTAGGTATGTAAAGTAGGAGAAAAAAAGTACCCAAAATTACGATGTCGTCGGGAGTGACCTAGATGTTTTTTTTTGGGGGGGGGGGCGCTTGAGTCCCTTAGTACTCCCTCCCCAGGTTCCGGCACTGGATAGAGATGGTTTGCTTGGTGGTCTTGGTATCTTTCGGAATGGTAGGCCTGAATGATTCGACATCGGGTTTCACCCACCTCCACCTTCATTTTCCATTCATTCAAAAAGCAAACAACACTGAACATACATACATCACATTTTTTTTCGTTTTTGGTGTTGTTTTCGTATTTTGTATTTTTTTTTTTTTTTTTTTTGTTTGTAATGTGTTTTTGTGTTTATTGTGTTTTTGTGTTTATTGTGTTTTTTTGTGTGTGTTTTTTGTTACTATCCTCCCCATGTCTGATAATAAACATTGTGCAATAATGGTCAAGAATTATCATTATCTTATGTAATAATTTCGAATATTGCTTTAGTAGGACATCAGCATAATCAAATAACAGTTATGTAACGCAGGTTTTTTTTCTTGATTAGTACACTGGCCCATAAATGGTATGTTCTCTGCTGATTCACTTGGCTACGGTTCTCTGAAAAGTATAATCCCCGGTTTACACTTGGCATTCCGAGTGGCATACCAGACGCAGTGCTGTTGTGTCATACCCTGTGTGAGGCAGTTAAAGTCGCTGATTGCCTGTGTTCTCGGAAGGGAACTATAGTCGACTCCATGTGCTGGGAGTAGGCGAAGCTGCCACAAAGCAGTTTACCTACCACGAGTGTTACTGAAGGGGAAGAACGACAAGGTGACATAGTCTTAGTAAACACCCATTCC
>JARYHS010006760.1:0-25028 GCA_031002005.1 Vandiemenella viatica
ATTGCAAAGCAGGTTACAAAGGAATACAAGAAATCGATTTTTTTTTTTTTTTTTTTTGCATATCATGTTAAAGAATCAACTATCGATATTAACCAGACTGTCCTACTTCATCACGAAAGAACCTGATGGGTGAGCGGTAAGGCTCTGGCCTCGCATTCGGGAGGATTCGAATCCCCGTCCGACCATCCAGATTTGTGTTTTCCATAATTTCCCCAAGGGTGGTAGCCGCAGCTACGATCCCCAAACCACTCTTAAGGTAATTTTTTAACATTAATTCCGTGAAATAGCCAAGTGTATACGTTAAAGGAGACTGAAGGCCGCGAAGGAACCCGTCCGTCACACGGCCATGCTACGGACCAGTGTGGACGTGAGGGGGGCGAGCCAACACACGGCCGAGTGTTGGCTCGGACGCGGCGCGGTGTCGGTGTGGTCTAGTGTGGCCCGACCTTGAGTGTTGTGTAACACTGATCTGTTGAGTCCCACAAGAGAGGGCGCTGCTGGACCTACGTGTATGCCATCTCCCTGCAATATTAATCACTTACGAGGGTGGTCTGAAAAGTTTCCGACCTCAACGGGAAGATGGCAGCACTCGTAAAAAAAAAAAAAAAAAAAAAAAAAAGCTAGTGAATTTCGATGTTTATCTGTTGACAGTTACTCACCAAAGTTTCAGCTTGGACGCGCAGTTGTTATGTAACAGTCGTTTGAGTGAGTGTTTTTGTGAAAATGGACAAAATCGAGTATCGAGCTGTCATTAAATTTTTGTTTTCGAAAGGGAATACACCTACGAAAATCAAAGACGAGTTGGATTCTGTGTATGGGGACTCTGCACCATAACTTACCACAGTGAAATTTTGGGCAGCTGAATTTAAACGTGGCCGTAAGAGCTTGGGAGACGATGAGCGTTCGGGACGTCAAAAAACTGCAACTACCGACGAAAACATCGCCAAAGTTCACCAATTGGTGCTAGACGACCGCCGAATTAAAGTGAGAGAGATAGCAGAGGTTATGAACATTTCAAAAGAACGTGTTTGTTACATATTAAATCAACATTTAGGTACGAGAAAGCTGTCCGCGCGTTGAGTGCCGCGTTTGCACACATTAGACCAAAAACGTGTTCGAATGAACATTTCCAACTCTCTGTTGGCGCAGTTTAGGCGCAATAAATCCGAGTTTTGGCGCCGATTAATTACTTGGATACGCCCGAAACAAAAATACAGTCCAAACAGTGGACTGCAAAGGGGGATCTGCTCCAAAATAAGCAAAAACTGTTTTTGTGGCTGGGGAAGTGCTGGCGACTGTTTTTTGGGATAGTCATGGAGTTATTTTAATCGATTACCTTCAAAAAGGAAAAATCATTACAGGAGCATACTACGGATCATTACTTGACAAGATGAAGGCAGAACTTGCAGAAAACGGCCACATTTGCAGAAACAGAAAATCCTGTTTCACCAAGACCGTCTCACACCTCAGCGGTTGCCATGGCGAAAATTCACGAATTACGGTTTGAACTGCTTGACCATCCATCTTACTCACCAGATCTAGCACCAAGCGACTTCTTTTTGTTCCCTCATCTAAAATTGCGCTCGGAGGACAGAGATTTTCATCAAAAGAAGAGGCAATCACCTTCGTGAACAATTATTTTGCAGAGAAAAACGCTGTGTACTATTTGGACGGGTTACAGAGATGGGAGCATCGCTGGGAGAGGTGTGTAGAGTTACAAGGAGACTATGTTGAAAAATAAAAAAAAAATCAGAAAAAATGTCTTGTATCTTTGTTAGGACGGAAACTTTTCAGACCACCCTCGTATTATGGTTCCACAGATGTACAAATCTTCAGCTTTTGGAATAATCCAGACAATACATTTTGGGTATTGCAATTTTCACAAACATTAGTAGTATAAAACTCGAAGTCTGGATGAAGGTTTTTTTTTTCTCTCTCTCTCTCTCGTCGAAATCCACACCGTAGCACCTACTTCCACCTAATTTTGCACAGGCCACCTTCCCAACCAAGTGATAAATACTAACCCTCAGACAACTTGATTATTGACACACATCTTACCCAAATATTTGTAGTTCGGGTTAATTATTGCGGAATTTTCGTTCGACCGCTTTCGACCATATTTCTCACAGTTGATCTCAACCAGTCGTGTAAACACTGTCCACTTCGATAGCTTAAAACTCTACCTCCCTTTACCGGATTCCACCCCCTTCAAATATCTCCAATGCGGGATGCCTGTTACGTAGTTCCTAAAGCCGTTATCGGAGAAGTCTAATTCCCCGAAGGAAATATGAAAAAACCACGTGTTAAGACCCGGCGAAACACAGATTTCTTTTTTAGATATTTTCAGTGCTTGGCCGTTAAGGTACTCAGCTCCCCCTCCATATGCCTGTTGTCCGACCGCTATCCCTCTGCAGACTGCAAGACGACCCTACTGCTTTGACAGATACTGCATGGAGTGTGCAAAATGCTGCGGCTGTAATTTACGTATGCTTCACCGGCATACATGACGGGGGTAAAACATGAGGCACAAAATGAGCTAGAAGTGCGCTAAATATCTTTACGACATTGTCAAGAACTGATACAGCACTTTAGCTGAGAAATTTGATAGCAAAATATAATTTTCCCAGATTTAATGATGAACTTAATCATCTATTCCACTTCTGACTAAATTGAAATAATTTAATCGATTATTCTTTAGTCGCAATGACAGGATACATTCATTATACCTTCCCTCGTGCGGGTAAGTCGGCAATGGGTCCATAGTATTGATGCAAAGTATCCTCTGCTTCTCTTAATTCAGAGGAAACTTATTGGTGTGGAGAGATCAGACGCAAATCCTACCACAATGTCCCTGAGACTGGCTGCTTCACTGCTATTAATTATTAGTGTTATTATTGGCATTAGCCCGTTCTAACCAAAGAAAATCTACCACCTGATGAGAAGCTAAGTGCGGAATCCAAACGTGATTATTTTTCACGCTTCGGTGACTCAAATGTCGAAGGGCAAAATGGTTTATTTCCTCAAATTGACCACGAACTGAGGGGATGAGGTAGGGGAAACCGTGACTCAGACACACAATAAACTGTTTCTGGTGACGAAGCGTGTATACCAACTTAAAAGAAAAAAAAAAACAAATTTTTACACTCACTATTTTCTACTGTTGTGGTCCTGTTCCAACATAGGATCTCAGGCCACCTCTACAGCAGATATTATTACTATACTACCTTGGCCCCAGAGCGGTATGGGCCTTACAGCTTGGTACAATTGGCTAGGGAACGCAAGGATAGAGTGAATCAGTCAAACTGTAGCTACGAGCAGTTTATTAGCAGCCTTCCTCCTGAAGGGTGTTTAGCTAAAACAGCGCATAGCTTTAGAAGCTTCTGTGTACAATAGATAATACTACAATAGATCTGCTTTGGATCGCAGCGGAGAGAGTGTGGAGTGCCGGCCAGCCGGTCCTGGGGTGTCCTGTGCTGTTACGTGAACACTGATACACACTTTTACACTTTATTCTATTTGAGAATTTCACTTACATCTCAAAAATCTTTCTTAATTACACGTTTGACGACGCGATATTTAAAAAAAAAAAAAAGATATTGCAAAAGAGGAGAAATATTAAAAATTTCCCCAAAATAACCTCAAAACAGTTTTTTGAGATTAAGTAGCATTATAAAGAAACACTAAATATCGTAATACTGTTCACCCTAACCACACGTCCAGTTTTGTTGTAAAATACAAAATTAACAATTGTTTCCCCACAAAAAAGAGACGGAGCGTGGTGGGTGAACGGTTAACGTTCTGGCCTCGCATTCGGGAGGACGCGGGTTCGAATCCCCGTCCGGGCATCCAGTTTTGGGTTTTCCATGGTTTCCCCAAATCACTCCGGGCGAATGCCGGGATACTTCCTTCAAAAAGGCCATGGCCGAACTCCCTCCCGTTCCTTGTCCCCAGTCCCATTCCGCCTCTAATGACCATAGCCGTCGACGAGGCCTAAAGCAAAAAAAAAAAAAAAAAAAAAAAAAGAGCGAATTGATTTTTAAAACATTTCATTAACAGCATTTAAGATATTTACTGAGAACATATATTAGAGGACAGTGTCCATGATTTCTGAAGGTAAAAAAAATTATTTCAACAGTTTATTAAAGTTTGCCATTCTTTTATTCCAATTTTCAGGTGCTTGGAAAATAGCAATCAAATGTCATCAGCGAAATCTGACATTAAAGAAGTAGTGCAAAGTAGGCTATTGCGACCTAAATACTTACAGATTACTAAGACGAATTGCAAGTTTATTTTTACGAAGCAACGAGTAATAAAAATGAAATATATTTTCACCCTTTTATCTTCAATGATGCAATGATTTTTATTTTTTAGGCAATCACTGTCTACATTTCTTTGTTTGTCTGTCTAAATTAATGGAAACAGATGTATTAAAATGATTTGCTCATATTACGACATATGTTCAAATGTGAAGATGACATTAGCAAAGTTCCTGATTGCATTCATTGTTGGTAACAGAGAGAGAGAGGCACAGTGTGTAGGAAACTGAAGTCAGGAATTTTTTATAAACCAAAGGGCTCATCGAAAGGTTTGTACTTTCAGGCTAAAGGAACCAGTGTTTCTTAGCAATATTTCTGAATTCAAGTAATGGCAGTATCTAGCGAACAAAACAGAAAAAACACACTCGATGTATACCTTTCGCTTTTATAGTTTCAAATGACATTCCACCCATGCAGTCCCTTAGCCAGCTGAACTGCAATGCTATCATGTTATCTGTACTTCTCTGTACATAATGAGGGCAACATGCAAAAAACAAAAAATTTAATTAGATCGTAGACGTAAAGGTCAATTGTGGCAGTGCTGGGTCCTACATCCAGCAAAACATATTGCTGCTTTTAAGTACGTCCTTCTAATTTAACAGACAGCTACCATCCACCTATTGTTGTCAGCGTTCAGATGAACTGCACTAAGTAATAAGTTGAATTCCTATCAGGTACTTGCGTAAAAAATAATAATAATAACTTTTGCACTCCTTATAACGCACATACAGGCAACAACTGGGGGTGAACGAACGGATAAAAGTGCACATTAGGATTGGTATAAAATGTCACCAAGCAAATAATCATAAGGATTTATTCTTTAACGCACAGTTAGTGTTTTGAAACTATCCACATTGTATCACTATAGGACAAAACAATACCCATAGTGATGTAGCCGATACAATCTTCTTTTTATTTCAAACATGCTAAATAATACTAATCTGCAATGAAGCAGTAAAGCCAGTGGCAAATTCCCTAACTGAGAAGTAATAAGTATTGTAGCTTAGCCTTGCTTTGCAATACATTTCATGAACAAACAAATCTTTGTAATTCCTTTGCTAATTACTGTTTACCATTTAGTACAGATGTAGTGTTACCTACTTGTTCGCGGTAGAGTTGATGAAATCTGCTATCGTCTGCTTGTTTGTTTACGTTTTTTTTTTCATACAAGGATATAAAGTAAACACTTCCTTCGTTCAACTGTTGAAAATGTTGTTTACGAAATGTATCACTGTTTGTATGATATCTTTCCTGTCGTCGAGCCGACAATAGGCTAATGTTAACTGTGTTAATACTAATACGCGACATTTCGCCCTTCCCCATTCCCTCGCTTGGCGCGCATGACTGTTTGTGTTTACCGTCGATAGATCGATATTCGCGTGCGACCTACAGATGCCGACTATCGTTCGAATGTCGTACAGATGCCTTAAAAATATAAGCGCAAAATTGAACTAAATTATCATTGTTTAGGCATCTTTTATAAATATGGGAAATTTATTTTTATTTTAAATATCGAAAATGCTTCTTAGTAGATCTAAAGTTTCTTACGCGTATACATACAACTGAGTTCAGTAACAATTTTTATCAGTAGGTTAAGTATAATAATCATTTATTGTAGGCCTACATCGGTATGTTTTTTTTTTTACTTCAGCCGTTCGGCTATTTCAGCCATCATCGTGTATTATATACCCCTTTGTTTTTATATTCTATTTTTAGTCTGTGTTACATAGTTGTGAATTGCTTTTATTTCTTTCAGCGTTGGTATGGATAAGGTTTGTATCAGGTCTGTTATGTACTTGAATCAGAGTTCACCTTCTAGTATCTCTTTCCTTATGTTTGCATCTTAGTAGAAAATGGTATATATCTTCCACGTCATCGCATTGTTGGCATTTCGGGTTGTCCACGATCTTCATGGTGTACATTCTATCTCGCAGAAGTGCGTGCCCTGTTTTCAGTCTGCTTATTGTTATCTGGCTTCTGTTTATTTTTAAGGGCGCGTACCATAGTTTGTAGTCTGTTTTCCCTGCTATGGTTCTGTACCAGAGGCTTTTGCTTGGCTCTTCTTCTATCCATCTTTTGTTCCACTCCTTCTTCACTATTTGTGTGGTTGTAGTCGGTGTAGGGGATGGGTATCTCCTCCTTAGTTGCTGCATTTAAATGACCCCGTGCTATGACATCCACCGCTTCATTTCCTCTTACGCCGACGTGTCCTGGGATCCATTGTAGTTTGATACTTCTTCCCTCCGTTGTTGCCTTGATTATTTGCCTGGCTGCCTCAAACTCTAGGTAATTTTTGCATGTGCCTTTGGAGATCCTTTTATGGCCCGCAGGACGCTTTTAGCATCCGAGCAGATAACTGCCCTAACTATACCCACTTCCTTTATGTACTCGATTCCTTTTAGTATCCCTATAATCTCTGCTGAAAATATGGTAATCTATACGCCTCATGCACTTCTTGCACCATGTCGATGTACGCTGTTGTGCTGGATTTCTCGTTCTCTCTTGATCCGTCCGTATATATTTGTCTCCATCTTTCCCACCTTGTGTTTAAAGTTTGTAGAGACAGCTGCTTTATGCTCTCAGTATTTTGTTCCTTCTTCTTTGATACTTCTACTGTCAGGTCTGTGTATATATGTTGGTCTATTTCCATCCTTGGCGACGGTTCTCGTTCTTTATACATATCGTTGATGGCAGAGGTTGCTATGTTCCATTGGGTATTTATTTCCCAATATTTTGTGAGACTTGGACTCTAATGCGATTCTTGGGTTTTCGCTGTATATTCATGCACCAATGCGCGCACTTTTCTCCCAGTGAGTGACTGGTGTTGGTGCTTCCTTTTGTCCAGCATTTTAGGCCCAATTTCTTCCTTCTTAATGATAGGGGTGGCGTTGCCATTTCCACTTCCATTTCATGACTGGCGTTGTTCTTCGAAAGCCGCCCGCTATCCTCAAGGTGGCGGATTGTACAGTATCCAGCTTTTTAAGTGTGGTCGTGGATGAAGTTTCATATAGGAATCCACCATATTCAATTTTGCTTCTTATTAAAAGGAAGTATATCCTTCTAAGCTGTCGGGGGTCCGTGCCTCTGTTTGTTGTAGTCAGCGTTTTGTAGATGTTTGGTCTTTGTAACGCAGCTTGTTTTGTCTCTTCTATGTGCCTTCTCCAGGATAGCGTTGTGTCTAGCCACATGCCTAAGAACTTTATTTCCCTAACTACTTCCATTTGCGTTCCGTCTATGCAGATTTTGAAATCCTCGTTTGTGAACTGTCTTTGCGTGAAGGTTCCTACTTTGTTTTTCTGAATGGATAGGTCCATCCCTCTGTCCTTCAAGATGTTTCGTGTCTCTTTCACTTGATCTTCAAGTATGGATCTAGCCTTCTCTTTGTTTGGGTGGGTCACATATACTACGAAGTCATCCGTGCATTGTTCGTATGTTGTCAGGCTTCTTAAATGGTTGAACATTTTTGTGGTATATAGGCTATGTTGAACAGTGTGGGACTCGAGGGATCCCCTTGGAGTAGTCCCTGATATACAAGACGAGCAAGTCTCTCTCCTGCTCCTGTATATAGTATATTTACTCTGTGCTCCAAGTATGTAGAGTACCACTTGACGATTTCTTTTGACAGGTGGATGTTGTGCAAGGTTTCTTGAAGTGTGTTGATCTGAACGTTGTTATATGCGTCCTCGATGTCAAGGAAGGCTGCAAGTAGATAATTTCCTCTAACGTAACATAGCTGTGTGTCCGTGATTAATGTTATGTTGTCTATTGTGCCATACTCTTTCAGGGATCCCATTGTTCTGCTGTCGAATTTCTTGAAGTGCTTGATGAACCACTGCTTTCTGTTTTTGATCATTATACTCATTATCTTTGCAAGACAGGATAGTAGTGAGATGGGTCTGTATGATTCGATTTTAGTTTTGTCCGTGTTTTCCTTTAGGATTGGTATGTTGAGGACATTTCTCCACTGTTTTGGCACATATATTGTTGCCAACTTGTCATTATACAGGTCCAGTAACTTCTGTTTCGCTCTTTGTGGAAGTTTTTCCATCATGGAGTATGTTATGCTGTCTAATCCGGAGGCCGTTTGCGACTTGCCAAAATGCTAGTACTTATTATTAACAATAACTGCGATGGAGCTTATGGTCCAATAGCAATATACCTAAGGCTTATGCCCATTCTTACTAAAAATTCTTTCATGATTTGAAGTATATTGTTCATGATCTTCTTTGATAACTTATTTCAGCCCCTGACACCTTTACACACAAATCAAAAATTCTCCATGCTCTTGTTTTTATAAATAAAAATTGTGACTTTATGGCCATGGTCTTCTGCTCTCTTCCAAGTATTAAAACTGATTCTTCAGTTCTTCGACAAATATCCCCCATGACTCATTGTCAATGTATCTCATACACCCTGTCTTTCAGCGAATCCCGATCTAAGTACTTCATCATATCAGTTACTAAATACATTTATGGTAATCTACAAAGACCTATCTAGCTTCCTTCCTTATCGAACCCTCCATTTCCTGTATCAGATACCTATAATGTGAGACTCATTCCATCCCTCCTGGCTCAACCAGTAGTCTCATCAAGGCACTGTAGCCCAGTTCACTTCCTATCCCCTTTAATAAATTCAAAACTTCGAAACCTTTGTCTACTACTATCACCCCTAAGTGCTCTGCTGAACTATGCTTGGTGTCTTATGATATGCTTAGGCCTTCAGTAGCCATTCCTCTTTCACCACAGAATCATATAAAACCTTTATTTTCCTGTCTGTGTACATAATAATTTAGCCATTGTTGGCATATATCCTCATTCCATTATGATTCACCCAAAAATATAGTCTGTGCTAAAACATGTTGAATAATAATGAAATCTTTATGGGTTCTTCATTGCAATCAGATGCCAGTAAAGTCTCCATTATTATATAATAAATATTCACTTCTACATGTTGAGATTGCAGGTTTTTTGCATAGTATTTTTTAGTGTATATTGAGAGTGGTTTGAAGGAGTATGATGGAAAACTTTAGTCCATCCAATACTTCTAGAGATAAGTAACACTTTTTCAGCATGCTGCTGTGTAATCATTTCACTTCATTAACAGTTACGGGATTTGTATGAAAACTATACACACTATCTCAAGTAACTGTTAATATCAAATATAGTTGGAAGGGATGAGGGACACGATATTGCACTTCTTAAGTTGGAATTTTTTCCGGCAAAGTCCTACTGGGAGGACATATGAGGACATAATTAGTATTAGGCATACTGTGTCAAAACAAAGCAACATGGTGTGGGATACTGGTATCACCATTGCCATGTTGAGAGAGCTGAAAATCCAGTCCTCCATGCAACTCTTGGAGGACTTGCTTTCTCAAAATGTTACAATTTTTACAAATGCGATGCTGAATTGGTAGACAACCAGTTTTATGAGTGTATGTAAGAATTCGGTAATTTCGTTTGGAGAAATGTTGATTGTTCTGGAATTTTTGTTGGGTGGCACATTGTAAGTTTTAATCCACACTCCACATATGCACCCACTGAAAGCATGTTTTATGTCATCCTTAAAGTAGCTAGGTTCCTGGTATAAATCCGTTGGTTTTGTGAGAGCTTCGTATTCCCATTCTTGACTTTTCGTCAGTAAAAAGATCATAGGGTAACCTCCTTGTGTCCGTTCATTGTTTACTTATCGGACATCAGGATGATTGGGCCTGGATAACTGTTCCGGACATGTAGAGCTCCGAGGAAGAAAAAAAATCATCTGAATCCAGTCAGTCACTCTGCTGCCTGAAATACATGGATCCCATGTAATTACATTTTATTACTTGCACGTATTTGTTTATGTACTAGGCTGTCCAATAACTATTCAGATAAAGTGAACCAAAATGATCTGCTCATGTGGTTACAAGTACATGTTCTCCATATCTTATAAAGTACAGTTGTACATTTTACTAGCAATTTATTTCATCCACCCTTCAAGCGGTTTAACTAATTATCTGATGCAACAAGAATAAATGCAACGGTACATTCTACAGTCACTGTAGTTGTGTCTATTATTGAGCCGAATTTTCAGCCCTGGATCAACAGCACCAATGCTTGAATAGCTGTATGAATACATGCTATCCAAAATCATGATATTCTTCATCATGACATTATTCTGGTTTCTGACACTATTCAAGCTATTATGGTGACCTCATTCCTCTTCTTCTCAATACAGTTTATTGTACATTAGTGTCTTCACCCCCACCTTTTTCTACAATTCTCTTAAGCCTTGTGCCTCAGAATTCACATTATTAACCCAGTACTCAAATTTTTAATATTTTTCAGTTAATATGTTTAATATATAACAGTTACGGGAATCGTGAAGACTATACACACTTTCTCCAGTAACTGTTAATACAAAATGAAGGAATTAATAATGTCAAAGAAACTGGCTAAGGATGGGTTTATGAAGAATATTATTGGTGCAGGGGGACCTCTGACTGATGCGTCTAGGAATTTCTATAGCTATATCAGGAAACTGAGGGGAAGAGAGGGTATTGAGACAATTATAGATAAGGATGGAGAAGAAGTAAATGAGGATTTGAAAAAGGAAGAGTTATTAAGTAACTGGTTCAGTGAGACCATTAAGGACAATAATTCAGGGGTTATATCTGAAAACGAGCCTATCCGCACAATTGGAATTGAGCATATTAGAAAGTTTGAAATTAAATTTGAAGATATCATGAAAGAACTAAGGAATCCAAAAAAGCTTAAAGGGGCTGGTGTTGATAATATTACTACAGATGTCTTAAAGATAGTAGTATGGGATATTGTACCTTACCTTGAAACATTATTTAAACTGAGTCTCAATACTTGTTGTTTACCAGAGGACTGGAAAAGTGCAACAGTAGTACCAGTCCACAAAGGAGGAGTGACAAACAGGGTTGAAAACTATAAGCCAATCAGCTTGACATCAGTCGTAGGTAAATTAATGGAGAGATTAATATGCAACCATATTAGAAGTGTCTGTGAGGGGAGTAAGCGGTTTTCAAGTCGGCAATATGGGTTTAGACAAGGATATTCATGTGAATCTCAGTTAGTAGGCTATATGCAAGATATTTCTGATGAAATGGGCAGGGGAGGTCAAGTTAATAGTGTAGCACTAGATTTTTCAAAGGCCTTTGACAGAGTGAGCCATAAAGTGGTGCTAAATAAGCTAAAAACTTTTAGAGTTGATAAAAAGGTGATTTTCTGGGTAGAAAAATTCCTAAAAGATAGAAAGCAAAAAGTTAGGTTAGGAAATGCAGTATCAAAAGAAGTAGGAGTGAACATGGGAGTCCCACAGGGTAGTGTATTGGGACCACTGTTATTCGTTATTCTAATGAATGATTGTGTTAATGGTTTACTGTCAGAGGTTAGATTGTTTGCAGATGACATAATGTTATATAAAAGGATCAAAACAGCAGAATACTGTAAACAGCTGCAGGGTGATCTAGATAGGATAACTAGGTGGGTGAGTAAACATGGTATGAAGATAAATTCAAAGAAAAGCCAGCTTATTAGGTACACAGATAAAAAGCTAAAGGTTGATTATGATTATAAAGTGGGGGAGGAGTTGCTAATAGAAGACTTGAAATGTAAATACCTTGGCATAACATTTGATAGCAAACTTAACTGGGCAGTACACATTGGATAGATAGTAGGGAAAAGGTTCAAAATTCTTCACCCGTTGGAAAGAGTGATGAGGGGATGCACTGGAGAAGTAAGGAAATTGGGATACAAAACTTTGGTTAGACCACTGCTGGAATATGGTGGTGTAGTGTGGGATCTGCATTTTGGATATAAAATGCAGGAGTTGGATGGGGTGCAGAGGAGGACTGCCAGATTTGTCTTTGAAAATTACCGCAGAACACAATCGGTAACTAATATGATAAAGGAGCTGTAGTGGGATTCATTGGAAGACAGGAGGGTGAAGAGGGTCACTGGAATGTACAAGGAATATATTGGTGATAAGGCATGGAAAGATATTGGTGTAAGAATTAAAAGTAATGCATGGAAGGGAGAAGATGACCACGACCACAAGCTCGCACTTGATTTCAGACATAAGGTTTTGGAAAAATTTTCTTTCGTAGGAAAGGGTGTGAGGGACTGGAATAAATTGCCAAGAGAACTAATGAATAATTTACCGGAAACACTGAAGGAATTTAAAGTAAAAATTAATAGAGGGCAAAATTAGGTTAGAAGAGGAAAGGAGAAAGGGGTGTGTGTAGGGAGATTGCCACAGGAGTGGGTGCTCCATTGCAATTTTATCATTTATTATTATTATTATCATCATCATCATCATCACCATCACCATTTTGAGAGAGTTGAAAATCCGGCCTTCCTTGCAACTCTTGGAGGGCAGCCAGCCGCAAAACTTGATTTCTTAAGATCTTGCAATTTTTACAAATGGATGGTGAATTGGTAGACAACCAGTTTTACTAGTGTATGTAAATCATTGAAATATGTTGTCTCAAGATATGGAAAACTCACATCATAAGGCAAATCTCATAAGCTTGTATTGCCGGAGGAAGAAAAATCTGCACCAAATTGCTCCTGCTCTCTCCTGAATTTTCTCCATTGGATTTTAAGCATGTTATAAACAATCTGTTCAACAAAAAAAAGCTGATGTCAGAAAAACATCATACTTTCTGAACCATGGTTATCTAAGTTTCTAGAAGTATTAATAAATTTTACGAATTTTTCTATCCTCCAGGTTTTTTCTTTTACTATATTATTCAGTTTTTGATGCCAGAAAGCAGAGACTGTAATTTTTCTTCTGAAGGACAAGTCACTAACAACAAGGGAATTTTCTAGAGAAGTCAGTGACTTGAATTACAAAACTTTGGTGAGCCATTGCCTTAAAATGGTGGTGTAGTATGGGACCCACACTTAAAAAAAAAAAAAAGCGTGAAATACAAGAGTGGGAGGAGTTCATAGGAGAGCAACTATATTTGTTTGTGCACATGATCAAATTTACTTACACCTTCTGTCTTACCAAACTATGATCTGGTATTACAGTGGATTTGAAGCAGTTACACCTCAGATAAAATAAAAGTGACAATGAATCAAATATGCCCTCCGCCTTTCAAATGTATGGGAAACTTGGTTTGGCAGCATATGTAATATGTGATAGACATTCAACTAACATTGAAACTATTGAAGTTGATGTTAAGGTGTTAATAAAGTAGTAATACTGCTGAACCGTCTGCCTATTCATAACTTATTAGCATCTGTACCTTTCCTTTTTCTTTTAAAACAGAAAATACATAAAATAATAATTTGTTGCTGAAGCACTAAATATAAAACAAGAAGAAATAGAAAGTATACATAATCCAACTGGGGAGAAAAGTAAAAGAATAAATCTTACTACATGTAGCCAGTGACAATGGAACCAATACCACAGACCTAGAGATTTTATAATATTTAAAGGATAATCATACCTGTTTAGATTACCTAAATAAACATCCAACAATAAAAATTATGTTCCTAAAAAATACTTGTTTGTTAAGTTCTGCTCCACTAGAACATGGAACGATAATCAGGCATTATAGACTGAACAGGACAGATGAAATTTTTGAGCAAGTAGTAGTGTAAAATCCACGAATTAAGTTAAATAACTGACATACATAATAAATGAACAAAAAGTATTTTATTTTAATGAAAGTATTTTAAAAATACCTAATTTGTATTTGAATTTTGTATTGAAATGCTTTTTTAAAAACTATTTTGTATATCTCTGCTTCATTTAAGTTTTAATGAAGAATGCTTTCTTTTCTGTAAATGAAAAAATTTGCTAGCTTACTGTAACTTATTTACTTAAAGACTATCAAGGTAAAAATATTGAAGTAGCATTTTACCAGCAAGAATTACAACTAACAAAACTTACAAGTACAGCTTTGGTTGAAAGAGTGATAAAGGGGAGGAAAAATATAATCTTGGTGAAGTGGCTACGTTTTGATAAATCACATAAAACATGGATTCATAAAAAATGATTTAATTATAAAAATATTTACAATATTTTAATAAACTCATTTATGTAGCAATTTTTTCCCCCTTATCCTATTTACAAATCTGAAACCTGACACTGCAGAATTGAAACAGAGATGAACAATGTTTTATTAGAAAAATTATTTAAAATATACAATAGTAGTAGCAGTTAGAAGAGTATGTAAAAAAACAAAAAAGCTTATGCATTTAACAACTAAACAGGGCAGATGAAGACAATGTGAAATAGATTTTCATGGAGGCCATGACGAACTTCATTTTCTTTACATATTTCCATTAATAATATAACAATGTACACAATATATCTGACAGTGTTTCAACACGTTATATATATGTTAGGCTCAAAGAACGAAAACGCTGAGCAAAAAAAAATACCACAATGGCCACAACACGTTATTCACATTATGGCATTTACAAAAATAGTCAGAACGAGTTTTGGCTGACTCAAAAATGCCACAACATGAAATTTGCATGGTGGCTCTCATTATATTTGACCACTATGCATTGCGGCTATTAAAAAAAAAACACAATGTGTTCAGAACGTTAGCTGATGCTACTATGACGTGATGGATCGGTTGTGACTACATCTTCTGAATGTTGGTCAGTACTTAGGAGAGCAAATAAAACACTCTTTTTATTATTGTTTCTTTATCTTTAATCATTGTCTGATATTAGTTGACAATAAAACTAACCAGTCCACAACCCGAAGGTTGGTTGGATCCTACAATAAAATTTTTGAAACAAAGGAAGTCGGTAACAAAATTATCAATAATGTTGCAGAGATTTACTTTTGCAAAAACTATTAACATGACTTTTTATCAAGTATGGTGGGTGAACGGTAAAGCTCTGACCTCACATTTGGGAGGACTCGGGTTCGAATCCCCACCCGGCCATGCAGATTTTGGTTTTCCATGGTTTCCACAAATAACTACATGGTGAATACCAGGATGGTTCCCTTAAAAAGGTCATGGCTGAATTCCTTCCCATTCCTTGCCCCAGTTCTTTCCACCTCTAATGACCCTGATGTCGATGTAGCGTAAAATCATAAGCAAAATAAAAAATTTGAAAAAACTGTGACATGTTGAGTTACGTTTCATTTTCTTTAAATAATATTTCAATTTTTTTTATCAATACTGCACCTTTTAGAGTGATGCATTATTTTAGAAAGGCTAAAAATTTAATTTGTTGGTGAAAATGACATTTCAGGAGCTCACAAGTGATCGGAGTGTCATGATTATGTTCATCTTCTCCGTGGAGAAAGTAACGAAATTGAGGGATCTGATGCAAATGTTACTTGTAAGTTATATTTAAGAATATTGAGTGAGTAAGTGCCAAATCTGGCAAATAGAAACAGGCACGTAAAATGATTTTACTATCCAACCCAAAATTTTCTGCAGTTGAAATTGGTTCTAATGTTTTAGTTAGGATACCAAAAGCTGATGAGGACATGGAGCCATTATGAGCATTAATCCACTAGGTTTCTATCAGTTAGGAAACAAGGTCTTTTCAATCGACTGTATGCTTGTAATGAATTAATAATTTCAGAGAGTAACTTTATTAACATTCAAGACATACCACAAACTTCTTTAACATTTTGCTTAGCATACATGTTATCATATGGAAGTTGGTAACACTTTATAATGTGTCACTGTAAAAGATATGGTACAGATAAAAAAAATATTAATGTTGCTCAAAGAAATAAAATGTAACTCAAAATTTCATGGTAATCGTTCTTGTAAAAATAAATAACTCTGCAACATTCTTGATAATTTTGTTGCCAACTTTCTTTGTTTTAATAATTTTATTGTCAAGTTATATCAGATAATGATTATAGATAAAGAAATAATATTGAAAAAGAGTTTTTATTTTCTTAACATCATCTGATTATTAATTAACATCCAGAAAATGTAGTATGTCATGTTTGAATCAGCTAATGTTCAGTATGCGTTGTGGCTTTTCTTAGTAATCACAATGTGTAGTAGTCAAATATCATGAGAGCCACTATGCAAATTTTATGTTGTGGCCTTTTTGAGTTAAGTACAATGCATTCTGGCTATTTTTTGTACCTGCCATAATGCAAATAACATTTTGTGGCTGTTTTAAAAAAACTATATGTTGTTGTCATTTTTTTCACTCAGTGAGCATTTTCATTCTTTGAGCATAACATACATACATTAATGTCCTTTGTAGTTACCAATTATACACTATTTCAAACAAATAGTAAAATACACAATTATGGCAATAGAAGTAAAAATAATTTTCACAAAGATTACAAGTTGTTGACATTTGTTCAAAAAGAGGTTCGATATTCAGGGATACATATCTTTAACAAGCTCCCTACACAACCTAAATGTCTAGCAGGTGGCAGGTGATAAGATTAAATTCATGAAAGGATTAAAAGAATTTTTAATTGACAACTCCTTCTACTTCATCGAAGAATTTATTTCTGAGGTATCTGAGGTTACTTTCACTGGTTTGTGTAAATATAGTTGGTACAATTAATATACATATTATGCTATGATAGTACGTAGTTTGGTGTATTTATCTATTTTGATATGCAATATTTTATCCATAAATTGACAACTTTCCACCTATACTTCTCAGTATATATATTCTTTCAGGTGCTTTGTCGTAGAACATTTTAACCTGTTATCTAACTCACAGGTACCCAATTTCAATACAAGAAACAGAAATAACTTGCACAAAATACAAACGTCTCTGTCATTAGTACAAAGAGGAGTTAATTATTCTGGGATACATCTGTTTAATAAAACTCCCAAGAGTATAATAAAGATTTATTTAAAGACAAACTGAGAAATTATCTTATTGGCAACTCCTTCTACTCCACTCAAGAATTTGAACAACATAATTAATTGTATTCAATATGACCTTTTGCAAACCACAGTTGTAAAATTTAATGTTTGTTTTTATTCTCTTTATTTGTATTTGTAACATACGATTTTTTTCATTATGATTGTGACCCCTATGGGGAGTAAGGGTTTGAAAGAGACTATAATAGCCTTTACCAACCAAATGTAAACCTCTGCTTCATGTGGTGCACCCTGTTTGCACGGACGAGGCTCTGGCGACTGAAAGATTCCCCGTATAAGGAGTCACCCACTGCTTGCCAACAGCCTCCGAAAGGAGGGCAGAAGAGTGGGGAGTGGTTCAGGGCACCCTCTTGCCCTTGGGGGTTGGAAACGACCCCTAAACGTTGATGAATCAGAAATGATCAACGGCATGGGAATGCAGAAGGCACTGTATTAAAGACGCAAAGGGTATCCCGAGGACATGTAATCCTCTCAAATTACATATATCATGATTGCTTCTATCTGGGTAAAATATTCTGGAGGTAAAATAGTCCCCCAATCGGATCTCCAAATGGGGGCTACTCAGGGAGAAGTCATCAGAATGGATAGAAACATTCTATGAGTCAGAGCGTGGAATGTTAGAAGTCTGAATAAGGCAGGTATGCTAGAAAATCTAAAAAGGGAGATAGAAAGCCTTAAGTTAGATGTTGTGATTAGCGAGATTAAATGGAAGGATGCACAGGATTTCTGGTCTGGGGAACACAAGCTGTCAATGGAGTCACTGGTGTAGGATTTGTAATGAATAAGAGAGTAGGGAAGTGGGTGAGTTATTATGAACAGTTTAGTGACAGGATCATTTTGATGAGGTTAGAACATAAGGCTGCCCTAACCACGTTAGTACAAGTGTATATGCCAACGTCACAGGAAGATGATGAAGAAATAGAAAAAATATACCAAAATTGAAGAATTAATCCAATATGTGAAGGGAAAGAAAAATATAATAAGCATGGGTGATTGGAATGCGATAGTGGGAGAAGGAAAAGATGGGAATACTGTAGGAAGTTTTGGTCTATGAGAAAAAATGAGTGAGGAAGCAGGTTGTTAGAATTTTGTGAAAGATATAAGTTATTAGTGGCAAACACACTGTTTAAGAACCATGCAAGAAGGATATATACCTGGAAACATCCTGGGGATACAGGCAAATATCAGCTAGGTTATATCATGGTCAAACAGAGATTAAGGAATCAAGTTCTAGACTGTAAAGTGTACCCAGGAGCAGACTTAGACTCTGACCATAATTTGATAGTAATGGAGTGCAGGCTGAAATTCAAGTGAATAAGGAAGTGGCATAAGCAGAACAGAATAGAAGTGAATAATCTGAAACAATCTAGTACGAGATAAAAATTTGCAGAAATGGTAGACTTAGGTCTAAGAAATAACTCTGAAAGGAGCTCAACCGAGGATGAATGGAGTGCATTAAAAACTGAAATAATGAAAGCTGGTAAAGAAACATTAGGCTTTAGGTAACAAGCTGCCAGAAAATCCTGGATCACAGAAGAAATTTTGGATCTGATGGATCAGAGGAGAGGGTACAAAAATGCTCAGGATAATGCAGGAAGAGAGTAATACAGGCAAATTAGAAATCAAATAAACAGGAAATGCAAAAGAAAAATGGCTAGAAGAAAAGTGTGAAGAAGAAGAAAAGGAAATGATAATAGGTAAAGTAGATGTTGCATATAGGAAGATCAAACAGAATTTTGGAGAAATGAAGAAAATAGGTGTGAACATTAATGCTGTCGATGGGAAACCTCTTTTAAGCTCAGACGATAGAGCTAACCGATGGAAGGAATACATTGAGAAACTGTATGATGGGGACGACTTGAACAATAGCGTAATAGAAAAGGAAGGAGATGTCAACATTGATGACTTAGGAGATCCTGTTAAGAGTACAGAATTTAATAAAGCTCTGAATGACTTGAAAGGAAATAAGGCAGTTGGAATTAATGAGATCCCTGCAGAATTTCTTAAATCCCTAGGAGAAGAAGGAATCAAAAGATTATTCATGCTGATATCAAAAATTTATGAAACAGGAGAAATTCAATAGATTTTTATAAAAATATCATTTTCAGACTTCTGAAGAAAGCACAAGCCGACAAATGTGAGAATTATCGCACCATTAGTCTAACATCAAATGCTTCAAAATTACTGACCAGAACAATATACAGAAGAATGGAAAGGGTAGTAGAAAGACATAATAGGTGAAGATCAGTTTGGGTTTAGGAAAAATCGCGGTGCAAGAGAAGCAGTTCTGGCTTAAGATTAATACTTGAAGGGCGGATCAAGAAAAATAAAGATACTTTAATGGCATTTCTTGATTTAGAAAAAGCTTTTGATAATGTTATGTGGGACAAGATGTTCAAAAATTTAAAGAAGTCAGGCCTAAACTCTCAATCTGAATACTTTATAAACTAAATAAGAATCAAGTGGCTGTAATAAAAGTAGAGAATCATGAGAGACAAGCATCAGTTTAAAAGGGTGTGAGATGACGTTGTAGTCTA
This sequence comes from Vandiemenella viatica, assembly GCA_031002005.1. Lineage (NCBI taxonomy): Eukaryota > Metazoa > Arthropoda > Insecta > Orthoptera > Morabidae > Vandiemenella > Vandiemenella viatica. The sequence continues at coordinate 19,713 of JARYHS010006760.1, forward strand.
TCCCCATTAATATTCAACTTGTGTGTAAAGGAAGCAATAAAGAAAGTAAAAGAAAAATTTCCATGTGGCATTAGTTTTCAGGGAGAAAAAAATCAGTATGCTACGATTTGCTGATGACATTGCCTTGTTAACGGAACAGACTGTGAATATTGAGAAATTACTGAATCGCATGAACAAAACACTGATGGAAGAATTTGGCTTGAATGTAAATAAAAGCAAGACTAAAGTGCTGAAATATAGCAGAAATGCTACAAATACTAGCAGAGTAAAGGTAAAAATAGGATTGAATAGGAGAAGTAAGTGAATTCTGTTATTTGGGAAGCAAAATTACAATTGATAGCTGAAGCAGGAATGATCTTAAAAGCAGAATAGCACTAGCAAAAAGATCCTTCATGGAAAAGAGAAATCTTTTAGTTTCAAATATTGATCTAGGAATTATAAAAAGCTTTTTAAAACTCCATGTGTGTAGCACAGCACTTTACGGCAGTGAAACGTAGACTTTAGGAATACCGGAAAGAAGGAAAATTGAAGCATTTAAAACGTGGTGCTACAGAAGAATGCTGAAAATTAAGTGGACAGACAAAATGAGAAATGAATGTGTTTTGGAAATGATGGGTGAAAGAAAGAAGTTTGTGGAAGAAGCTTACAGAAAGAAGAGACAGGCTGGTAGGTCATATTTTGAGACATACTGGATTGGTTAATTTGCTGGTGGATGGATCGGTCGAAGGTAAGAACTGTAGAGGAAGACAGAGGTTAGAATATATGAAGCAGATAATTGAGGATGTGGGTTGTAAGGGATATTTAGAGATGAAGAGGTTAGCATAAAATCAGAAATGATGGAGGATTGCATCAAACCAATTGAAAGACTGATGACAGCAAAAAAAAAAAAAAAAAGAGTCCTATTGTATATGTGTATTAACAATGACGTGTTTCACATCCCAGAGGTCCTTCCCCAGCAGGGATCCATGAAACAAGAATGATAAATAAATAAATCAATCCATCAGATCCCAAATAGGGCGGAGCCAGGGGAGGGCTAGGGCGCTCAAGCCCTCCCCTAAAGTATCTAGGTCCATCCCCGACATTGTAATTTTGGAGACTTTTTATTCAAGCTCTCCTGATCTTTTAAGGTCTTTTAAGGGGACAGCAATCTGAGGAGACTATAAAGACTACCCTTGCCTGACCTGACTCAAGCCCCCCCCCCTTCCCCAAACCAAAGTCCACTCAAGCCTCCCCCAAACCAAAATCTGCTCAAGTCCCTCCAAAACCAAAATCCTGGATCTGCCCCTGGATCCCACCTCTTGGAAACCACGGAAATGAATGTATTGCATAGTTATAATAAAATATTAATTAGCCAAAGCCTATACATTAAATATATATTGAAAATTTTAATTAGAGAAAACATTACTAATGATACAGAAGACAAAACAATATTATTTGTCTGTCTGTGTTTATGTATCTTTGAAAGTGCATCATGCTGAAACTACTGGACAGATTTAAATGCAACTTGACGTAATTATAACTAATACTGTGGATTAACATTTAGAATACTCTTTATCACAAAGAAGATAAGGGATATATGGTGAAAATTAAATAATCTTTATATAGGCTGAAATCTGTATATTACATATGTTTTGAAAATTGGAGGAAGCGTTACTAATAATATAGAACCCAAATTCATATAGAAGCAATATCATTCAATCTATCCTGTGTTTCACTTATTAATTTCAGTGTTATATATATAGTGCCCAACTTTAAATTTTAGCAACAAGAAAAAGTAATTATAATTATTAGGAATATTAAAAAATGAACACTATTAAATTATTTTAAACAGACCACAGATTATATTTTTGAATGTATAACTTGGGGTGAGAAAAAACAAAATTTTGGCTAAGCTAAGATCTGTTTGGTAAATTTAATACAAAAACAAGTGAAATACTCTATAAGGATTTTGAGCTGTTCATGGAAGTATTGCAGAAGACATAGTACAGCAGATCATCTGAGAAAGGCTGTCCCAAGAACTGAGTGCATGAATTATCTCCATAAATGGTGAATGTTCCATGAAAAGCTCCATGCAATACTTGGATGCATATGTTTTGTTGGTGCACTGACATTAAAAAATAGTTACAGGAATGTATAGGCTTCAGTGTTAGCTGCACTTTGTGCAGCTGGGATACAGCACAGAAAGTTTTTATGTAATGAGATTTTATAAACATTCAAAACATATTCACTAGGAGTAGTATCAAGGATTGATAACTTCCTATACCACACATGACTTCTAAATGGGTAATTATATGACTGGTTTGTATCACTATTTTTTTATAAAATATAAATAAAAACAATTAACTGAAAAATAATAAAATATTGACATTATACCATCCATTTATTGCAGTATGGTAATCAATCACTGGTTTTTCAGAGGTATGCTTAGAAGCAAGCAAAGAATATATAAACCAAAATGTCATAATTACAATTATTAATGTGTTAATGATCACTACTGTCATTAAAATGCTCTATTGTTTTCAAGTGGAATAAGATCACTGAGGCAAGCCATATATAAAGTGCTTAAAGAAATGTTTGTATTGTTTCAGGATGCATACTTTAAGTTTCCCTTTTTTCACCTAAAATGTTTTCCTGACAAAAGTATTATAAGTTATGTATTTTTTTCTTTTTTTCATTATTAGCACTTTGGTTTCTTCAGCCCATATTTAAAAAAATCTCTGAAGATATGAAACACAAGTATTATTTTTATCTCAGCTTATTACCTTCTTTATGACAGTGTTGATTTCATACAAAGGTACCTTTACTTAGCAGGTGTCTTCAACAAGATCTCAATAGCTGTAAGGCAGTTTGAATAACAGATGCTCATCCAGAATTGTATGAAAGGAGTAAACATGGTTGCATTAGCCTCTACTAAAGCACAGTGCTGCAAAGCTCAAAACCAGATTCACAGAAGCTTATAAGGACTGAAATTTAGTAGTTAAGAACTTGAGTGATGGATTAATGTTAAAGGTCATTATTAAGTTGGCACTAAATTTCTTTTGAAATCTTCAGCACTGTAGTGGATGTGCTGTGGTCAGTGACACATTCTGGCAGCTTTTTTCTTGGAGAAGTTCCCTCTTCAGCATTCATTTGACCATGTACTGAATAAACATAAGGAGCAATTCCAGATGCTGAAGTTCAAGGATAAAAGCTTCAACTTCATCAGAATTTGTAACCCCCGATGCCTTGTACATAGTTATAAGCACATTTAAGTGAGCTATGCAGACTCTCCAATGACAGAGTAGCAATAGAAAGACCAATTATAATAAATTTCAGCTGGTGAAGCATATAATATGGAAATGGAACAAATGGAAGGAAGCCAAAATGTTGCTCTATAAAGTGTATGACCAATTATTATTGATCTATGGCTCTGATACCTGGACAGAGAATGATAGAAATAGTCAGAACAAAGGATAACATCAGAAATAAATACAAGATGTGTTCAAAAAATAACGTGAATTTTCATTTTTTTATAGAATTTTATTTATTCATCTAAATTTATGTCATCCCCTTAGAAACGAGTCCCCATTAGATATACGTTTACACCAGTGCTTCTTTCAATCCCCAAAACACTTCTGGAACTCAATCTTTGGGATAGATTTGAGCTCTTTCATCGATGCACTTTTAATCTCATCTATGCTTGTTAAATTATGTCCTTCAAGGTCGTCTTTATTTTTGGGAACAGAAAAAAGTCACACGGGCCCATGTCTGTTGAAATGGAGGCTGGGGCATCATTATAGTGTTGTCTTTTGCTAAAAATTCATGAACAAGCAACGATGAGTGATCAGATGCATTGTCATGATGTAAAAACCATGAATAGTTTTGCCACAAATCCAGGCATTTAATTTGGACTGCTTCACGCAAACAGTGTTGAACTTGGAAGGTAGAATTCTATATTGTTCATTTGACCTTGTGGCAAGAACTCATGGTGCACCATGCCATTAAAATCGAAGAACACAGCATAATCTTCACATTTGACTGAACTTGTCAAGCTTTTTTTGGTCTTGGTGTTCCAGAATGCCTCCACTGTGATGATTGAGGCTTAGTTTTGACATTATACCCATTAACCAATATTTTATCACCTGTTATGACATGTTTCAATAGTTCTGCACCATTGTTGACCTCAGTTAACAATTCCTGAGCCACTTACATTTGCCACTGTTTTTGTTTGAATCTCAACACTTGTGGAATAAAATGATGCTGCAACACATTTAATACCCAAAACAAATGAAAAAAAATTCATGGCAATTGATATGCCAACATCATTAGCAACTTCTCTAATTGTGATTCGGTGATCGTTCATAATCATTTTTTTTTTCACTTTTTCTACGTTTTCATCGGATATTGATATGCTGGGACGACCCTTACGCTCATCATCTTCAAGGTCTTAATGGTCATCTTAAAAGCAGTTATACCATTCGTAAACCCTTGTTTCACTCATAGAAGATTCACCAAAAACAATATTTAACATTTCTAAAACTTTGTTGCATTTTATTCCATTTTTATAGCAAAATTTAATGCAAATTCTCTGATCCATGATTTATTCAAATGAAAAACTGCCAACTGCATCAAAACATGTGTTATCCTTTTAAAAGCTGACAAGATACTAAACATCCAATATATCTCAAAATATATAGATACTTTTAAGACACGTTTGAAAACACAAAAAAAAAATCATGCCAAGCAGACTAATATAACCTGCGAATTTTCAAAATACCAGTCACTTTTTGAACACACCTCATAGATCAGGGAGAACTTGAAGATTGACACATGAGACAAAATGCTAATTTACTTCTATACTCTACAATTCACAAAATTTTTAGAGGCAGTAATTGCTTTGTACGAAAATTAATCTCTACTGCATCATTCCAATCCTGAATGACATGAGGAGAGAAAGAATTTGTATAAGCATCAGTACAACACTTTACTTCTCTAATGTATCTTGCATTGTGACACTTTTGATTGGGCTTTGGCTAGCAGTCACAAATTGAACTCATCTTCTCTGTACTTTCTCTATACTGTCAATCAGTCCTTGCAATATGTATCTCAAATGACAAACCAGTATTCCAAATGTAGACTCACAACAGTTTTACATGCTATCTCCTTTGTATGTGCATTAAAATTCTTCAAACTTTGACCTATGAATAATAACTATAATTAGCACTACCTGCAACCAAAAATGTGTGCTGGTCCCATTTAATATTGCTTTGTACTGTTAACTCCAAATACTTCAGGTATCAACCATATCAATAACTGAGTTGGTTACTTTGTAGTACT
>JARYHS010006763.1:0-15000 GCA_031002005.1 Vandiemenella viatica
GGCTCATACGCGTCAAGGACACTAAAGACGCCAGAGGTTGCGGACCAAGGAATTGCAAGGAAATTGACTTTGTACCTTTGCAGTGACCATCCTTGTATTCGCCTGGAGTAATTTCAGGCAAATTGGAACCCCTAAATCTGGATGGCCGGACGGGGAGTTAAGCGCGCACATCATCTAATACAGGGGTCCCCAAACTTTTTATCACGTCGACCCCCTCATAGAACATTTGTCTTCTCATCGACCCCCTCATAGAAAATTTGTCTTCTCATCGACCCCCAGATTAAACGTTTAATAAAAACCAGTGCCAGATCTGGGGCGGGGGGGGGGGGGGTGTACACCGGGGTGCCAACTTCAAGGGGGCGGCAAAATCATGTTTGAAGGGCGGCGATTTAAGTCGCGGAAATCTTTTTTTAGCTCTACTAGTACACTGGGCGCCGGGCACCGCAAAAATGGGAGCTGCAAATAATGTTGCAAGGGGCGGCATTCCTACAGTTTTTGCCCCGGCTCGAAAACTTCCTGGATCCGCCACTGATGAAACTTTTAAATCATTTTTAGCATTTTTGATGCTAAGCGATAAGGAGACATGCATAACAACCCAAAGAAAGTATTTATAGTTCCCACACCTTAAAAAAAATCCACCCAACAACACTAACAAAAAAATGTATTTTTATACTGTTATTTTAATCGTAAAAAATAACAAAATTATAGATGGAAACTAGTCTATAGCCGTAAGTGTCATAAAATGTAAAACACAAAATAATCATTGAAAATTTAAATAAATTATATTTGATGAAAAAACATCTGCCATTTTACGACTACTATTGAATACATTAAAAATATGTTACCATACCTTTTTATTAAAGTAGCTGATATTAGTGAGATGGATGGGTCTGAAGGTAAGCATCAAGATTACTGATGTTTGGTTGAAAATTGGTAAGTTTTAGTCCCAAATCACCACCGTTTTCCAAGTTCAGTCTGTTTCTATGTTTTGTCAAAATAGCGTTCGCGTGGCTAAAGCCAGCTTCAACGATGTATGAAGTTGGGAATGCATGTAAGAAAGGTTCGGCTTCTGCTCTGAGGTTGGGGTATTTTGTAGCAATATTGTTGTTGCTCCAAAATTCGCTGAGGTTTTTATTTTTAAACAACGCTTTAGCTTCCAGATCTACGAATATTTCAATCATTTCATCTTCTAAGCCACATTCATTACCTTCATTATCAATTTTAACATCAAATGGAGAAGCAAACGATTCAGGAACATGCATGTTCTCCAAGTTTTCGAAACGTTCTTTGAAGTCTTCTCTTAATTTATCGAGATATTTAATATATATCTCCAAATCACGGTCGGGTATCTCTTCATTTTCTTTTAGTAGTCGAAAGTTTGAAAAATATTTAAAATCTTTACAGGCCAGTGAAGATTTTAACAAGTACATTTTTAGTTGAAAGGCCATTATAATTGTTCGAGCTTGAACAATTGTAACATTTTTTCCTTGAAAACGCTTCTGTACTTCGTTAAATTTCGAATAATGATCTGCCAAATAGAACAAGATGGTTCTTGCACTGTTTTAACTCGTCACATACTAATGGATCCACATTCTTAAGAAACTCTGCAGACGAGTCGTACAAGTCAACAAGCCTCTGCAAACTATCACCTCTTGACAACCACCTTACCTCACTGTGCAAAAGTAATTGATTGAAAGGTTCATTATTTTCTTCACATAACTTCGCAAACAATCGGGAATTGAGAGGATGAGCTTTAATTTTATTAATTGACGTAATGCACACTTTTAGAGTATCATGCAGCTCGCCACTCAATTTTTTGGCTACAATATGCTGCCTGTGTAGGACACAGTGAACGGTACGTACAATAGGAACCTTTTCCTTCAGAAAGACGGAAAATCCTGTATAATGGCCTACCATAGCAGGCGCACCGTCAGTAGCTACTGCAGTAATATTCCCGAAAGGAATGTTGTGCTTGTTCAAATAATCTTGCAAACATAAAAAAATTCTCACCTTTTGAATCAGTTTGGAGATATTTAGCAAACAGAAATTCATCAACAGTGTCATTCAGGATTGGACTATGGAACCAAACATAAGCCATGAGAAGATTTGATCTTCCGAAAGTTGATTCGTCAAGTTGAATAGCAAACACAATGCTGGAGCTCAGAGGTCAAAGATCTTTCCACATCATCGGCCATTTCCTCTATACGTCGCTGCACAGTATTTGCACTCAATGGTATGCACTTTAAAAATAGTTGAGAGTCTTTCTTCATAACATTTTCAATTACATCTTTTATAGCTGGTACTATAATCTCTTCACCAATAGTGTACGGTTTGCCTTTCTTTGCTATGTTAAGAGAGATGCTGTAGGATGTCCTCAGTCTTCCTTCACTGTCAGCCCTAGCAGATGACTTCAAATATGTACGGTACTTAAATTTGGCCAATCTCTCAATTTCTCTTTTAGCACTTTGAAATACTCAATATCTTTGTTTTTCTTATCAGAAGGGATCCTTTCCAAGTGGTCTTTCATTTTCGCCGGCTTCATAGCATCATTGCTGAAAGTTTTTTTCACATAACAAGCACATAGGAATAGTTTCATTAGCAGAAGATGGCACAAAACCATATTTCAAATACTCGTGTGAATACTGTCTGCATTTCTTCTTAGCACTGGTAGACGACATTGTAGGTTTTAAACTCAGATTTACAATATGAACAACACGATACGATCGCAGCACAACAAAACAGCAGCAGTAAGAGACGCAACTTATTACCGCACGAGCTATAAAGAACTGCCTGTTCTTTCTCAGAGTGCATTGTTGCTACTTTTTGCTAACAACAGATATCTAGACTTGAAGGAATGATAATGACATCTAAAAGTAACCTATTCAATAGAATTAGATAGGAAAAAGATGAAAAAGAAGTATCTAAATTTAATGATTTTCGGTATATTACGATATCTTCTATATAAAGGACAAAATCTACATTTAGATATACAATACATATAGTGGAAACCATACTAGAGTTTAACAGTGCAATTTGTGTATAATGAACCAGCAGCGTTATCCCCCCCCCCCTTGTGGCTTTACGTCTCATCGACAACGCGGTCATTAGAGGCGGGATGGAACTGCGAACAAAGAACTGGAAGGAATTCGGCCATGGCTTTTTGGAGGAAGCATCCCGGCATTAGCCTTGAGTGATTTGGGGAAACCATGGAAAACCCAAATCCGGATGCCTGGACGGGGATTCGAACCAGCGTCCTCCAGAATATAAAATGCTTAAATACCCGAAGTAAATATAAAATAAAGTTTTAATACTTGAGTTCATCACGTAGCTTAGCTAAAATAAAATAATTGTGATGTTGAACTTCTTCGTAAACTGGTCTACATTCGTTTCTCACAGGAACAACCACTAGCAAACCAGCAATGTGAGTGAAGAATAAAGCGGCGAAATCAAACAGTTTGAGTGCTAAGCTTTGCTACATTATTACCTCAACGCTTTGCGCCCTAGTGTGTCACCGCAACAATTCAATTGGTTTATTTGTTTTCGCTGCTTTGTTCTTCTCTCTCGTCGTTGCTTTGCTCTCCGCTCCAGTATGTTTTCTCCTTAACACATACCTAAAGCGACGCAGGCTTCGGTAAAACTCAAATTATAAAGGGGGTAGTAAGTTATTTTGGATTTTTGTTGGAATATTCCCATTTTTTATAATAGACCATTTAACTGATCCTCTTTATTATCAATCGACCCCCTTTCGACCCCCGGGTATTAATCGACCCCCGGAGAACTCTTATCGACCCCCAGGGGTCGATACCGACCACTTTGGGGACCCCTGATCTAATACCAGGCCCGACCGCTATCGCTCACCCACCGGGTTCGGGTCGTGCTATCAAGTCTACTGCAAACAATTTCTGTCTTAATAACTTGTTCGTATCCTTTGTTTTCCAAATTTATATTCTGAGGAGTTAAAATTTATTTATCACTGTAGGAAAGTGTTAAGAATCGTCACTCTGAGAATCATTCGGAAGGACGCTGGTTCAAATCCCCCTCCCGGGATCCCGATTTGGGTTTTCCTTGTTTCCCCATATCACTCCAGGCGAATGCTGGGATGCTTCCTTCAAAATGCCATTGCCAAATTCCTACCCGTTCCTTAGCCTCAGCCCTATCCCGCCTCTAATGACCTCGACGTTGATAAAGCCACAAGTTAAAAAAAAACCCTACTTCATACGAAATTTCAATTTATCCCACTTAGTTCACGTCAATTATTACTGCTTCTACTGGCTAACCATTAAATTTAAAGGCCGAATCCGACACTTTAAACTTTATGCAATCAGTATATGCAAACTTCTTCAATCAGTATATTTATGACGAATAGTTCATGAAAGTAATATTTTTTCGTCTTCTTATGAGTTTATTCCATATTATTCATGGCATATAACTATTTTTTTTTAAAGGAAAATACTCTTTCTTTGAAACATCATTTCAAATACTTGTTCTCACACGGAATATATATATATATATATATATATATATATATTTATCTCATCGACTTAATGCAGGGGATTGAACTAGTTATATACTAACGCGACGATAACTGCTCCTGCACAAAAAAAAACTACTCGTTTCTAAAAAACGCGCGAAAATCTGTCTAGCACTTTCTGAATGTAAATAAATACAAGAACTGCATTCATACAACTGAATACATTGACTATGGCTGAAACGAATCCTTCTAAAATTACGAGGAACTTTCGAAAACATTTTATCAAACCAGGAACTTAATATCTTGCAGGAGTTCCTAATCAGCGGCAATGTTTAATCTGGAGACCGGCGAAAACAATTTCGATGCGGAGCTCTGATAAGGTCAGCAGGGTAAAGTTGAACTCTTTTCCGTACTAACAGAAATTCGGTACCATTATGTACTACAGTTTTGGTGCTCTTTCTGTATTATCCCGCCAATGGAGTACCCTCAGTGAAACCACATGCTGATTTGACAGGCTATGCCAAAAAATTATAAGCCGACCCAAAGAATACGACTTACTGCCGAAATGGTAAAAGCGATAACAGATAGTACACGAATCAACCAGACAAGCGGATGTTATTGACAGTAGGGCAAAGCTGGAGTGGGGACTCTGGCAACCGATAAATTATTCGCTACTCCATGTGAAAACCTAGTAAGCCGCTTACGAGTCATGTTCTCTCGAGCGGGAAGAGGTTCTCAGTATTCGATCGATGTGAGAGTTGGCGGGAGGAGCGAAAGACCAGCAAGACTTTATAACAGCTGGTAGTAGTGTTTATATATAATTGTAAAACCACTGAGCGAATCCTGGAAGAAGCCACGGTTCCGAGCTACATGTTTGGAGCGGGAAACGAAGGACAAAGCTGACCGAGACATCAGGAAGGCAATCTGGGGCGGCGCGGCGAGGAGAAGGACCACTTCACATCGCTTGTGGTACTAAAACCTGTTGCTTCTGCATTGGCGCTGTAAACTTGGCAGGCCGATGGTTTCCTACAACGCCATACCTCACGGATGCGAGCTAGACACCTGTCGCCAAGGGTCGATATACGACGCGCTAGACCGCTGACTACTCTAGGAATGAGTTTTTTGCCTACTGTGAAACTTCGAAAGCAGTGGTAAAGTTCAAACACGCATATACTGATAGAATTGTCCACAAAAATAGGTAAATACCCGTACCATATGCCCTGAGCGATTACATGTTCTATTATTCATTGGAACACTTTGTATTTGTTTCAAGTTCATGATCATTTGTTGCAATAAAGGATTTGTCTGATTTAATTAAATTCAAATTTAAAATATTTTTAATTTTGACCTACGACGTGGTTACTGTTGTAATTAATTTGAATCCAGTTTTTTTAATTATCGTATTATCGCTGAAATTATTCCATATTAATACCAGACCTTATCAAAATATGAATTAAAGCCAAGCACTGGGGACGCCATAGTTGATTTCTGCCAAAAAAGGGGGCACTGAGGTTTTTTTGTAATAATGTTATAAGAATGATGAAATATATCCCGTTGTTCCTATAAAAATGCGAAAACCAATTGCTCTGGCATAGCGGAATTTTATATTTTTATATGTAAAACTAAATACACATAATTGTTTCTCATTACACTAAATGTTTCTGCAACTCTAGTTAACTAGTTGACGTTATTATGTTTTAATTATTTCTTTTATGAACAAGCTCCTGATTACTAGATGAAACAGAAAGAATGAGAAGTAACCTAACTTTTTTTCCAGACACTTTTGTCAAAGTATGGAATTGTCAGAATTTCATTGTTTTGGTCAAGAACTTTGGAAGGCTATAATAGGCTGCGTCTTATTACACTAAATCGACATATCACCAAATCAATAAATTCGTGAGATTCCTCAGTTTTGAGGAATTTATTTACGTAGATGCAATGTAGTGCTCACTTCTTTGATGTTATTTTAAAAAGTTATTACTCTCTCAGACTGTTAGACTTTCATAGAGAATATAACGAAAGTAATAAACGTTTAATTAAAAACGTAACTTCTAATTAAAAATGCGGATGCCTCCTCACCCGGCCCTGTTTGTACGATGGCGTATAATATGCTGGCATGCGCCGAGGTGGGAGGCTAAACATCAGCATGCAGAGAGGCTGCCGGCTTCGCCCACGACTAGCGCGTGCTTTAATTCGCAAATTAATAAAATCCACTACGACAGAAAACTACTAAAATGCAGACTGCGAATGTATTGTGCACCACACTTTCTTGATATAACAAACAAGAAAAAGTAAAGACAATTAGGCCGAACGATTTCCAGGTGTCGCGTCAAATTGTCACACTTGTTGGAAGGCCCACCATTTGTGATCTCATTTTCAACTAAATACCCAAGGCCAATGTCGAGTATGAAGTCGGGTGGTAACAGAATCCCCTACCATCGTTAGTTGTCTGTACATATCTGGTGAAATGTCCACTGTGGCCAGTATCTGGGATGGGCATACTTTTAAGCACAAAGAAACAGGAGTTTTAGCCTGGCCCAGAAAGATGTGGGACAGCTTCGTCTCACAAGCTGTTGTTACAAGTGCAGCTGACTACATAGTTGTAACGGATGCAATTTAACAGCTAAGTATGACTTGGAAACCGGCGCTTAAAACGTATAAAGCAACGGACGTAATGTACACTCAACATTGGTGACATCACCAGTCACGGTCGATTGTAGACATTCACCAAACATGGAAAAATGACTCACAGTGCAATTACTATTCCCCTCCCCCAGATCTCGGCCCGTGATAAAGGCGTCTAGGACAGCGAATGGCAAAATGGCTATTGAGGACAGAGGTGGTGGCCCTGGTTAGAAGATCAAGACTGTTTGTATTAAGAAAGAAATGATCATTTCAGAGGGCAAGTTTATAATTGCGTTCGATCAGAAAACTTGGCTGTCCCATATACACAGAAGAGCGAAAGAAACTGGTACACCTGCCTAATATCGTGTAGGGCCCCCGCGAGCATGCAGAAGTGCCGCAACACGACCTGGCATGGACTCGACTAATACCTGAAGTAGTGCTGGAGGGAATTTACACCATGCATTCTGCAGGACTGTCCATAAATCCGTAAGAGTACGAGGCAGTGGAGATCGCTTCTGAACGGCACGCTGCAAGGCATCCCAGATATGCTCAGTAATGCTCATGTCTGGTTAGTTTGGCGGCTAACGGAGGTGTGAGGAGTGTTACTGGAGCCACTCTGTAGCAATTCTGGACGTGTGCGGTGTCGCATTGTCCTGCTGGAATTGCCCGAGTCAGTCGGAATGCACAATGTTCATGAATGGGGTGATCAGCCAGGATGCGTACGTACGTGTCACCTGTCACAGTTATATCTATACGTATCAGGGGTCCCATGACACTCCTACAGCCCCACGCACCACACCATTACAGAGCCTCCAGCAGCTTGAACAGTCTTCTTGCAGGATCTTTTTCCAGCCGCAGCAATGTCGGAGATTTGATGTTTTACCGGATTCCCGATATTCACTGTGCACTCTTGAAGTGGTCGTACGGGAAAATCCCCACGTCATAGCTACCTCGGAGATCTCTTGTTCGCCGACTATAACACCACCTTCAAACTCACTTAAATCGTGATAACCTGCAATTGTAGCAGCAGTAACTGATCTAACGCTTGCGCCAGACACCTGTTGTCTTATATAGGCGTTGCCGACCGCAGCGCCGTACTTTGAGTGTTTACATATCTCTGTGTTCGCATACGCACGCCTATGCTAGTTTCTTTGCTCTTGAGTGTATATTACACGCCAGCTTGGTGAATATATGACTGAGTAATTAAAAGCACGGTGATAAATACTTTCTCGCAAGGATTTTTCAGTCCTCATGGGAAAGAGAAACTAATTTAGTCGCAACTAATGTGGAACTTTAACTGTACGGTAACCCAACAAATTGTAAACTTCAAGCTCCATAAGTTTTTCTGAGAGTGAAAAGGAGCTGCGATTGAAGTTAGATTTATATGACGTCGCCTCCGTTTCTGGACCTCAGACGTATCGGAACAAATGTCGGAAACAGAATTCCACGTTTACAAAACAAACTGTTCATCGTATTAATAAACTTTCGTACAACCCACTAACCTACACTGCTTAGTTTCTCTTCATTTAATGAGCTGAAGATTTGTAAAGATTATCGTCATGACACTTGTGGCTGACGCACGATAAACACGCTGCTGGAACACTTACCGCTCTGTAGATTATTTTAAACCTAGAATATTGTATTACACGCAAAGTGATTTAACAGTATTTAACTGTAAGGGACCTCAGAATAAACACAATGTGTATGTATCACTGAAAATAATCAATAAAAATTGTGTGCTTCTATCTCTTCTGAGTCTAACCTGGTTGTCCCCCAGTAATTCACTGACCGCTTTTCTATCTGGTGCAGAATTACGTAGGTCATTCTATAAGTTACACCGAGCGTGGTGATGTAACGGCTAGCGTTCTGGCCTCGCATTCGGGACGACGGAGGTTGGAATCCCCGTCCGGGCATCCAGATTTGGGTTTTCCATGGTTTTCCCAAATCACTCCAGGCAAATGCCGGGATGCTTCCTTCAAAAGGCCATGGCCGAATTCCTTCCCATTCCTTGCCCTCCATCCTTTCCCGTCTCTAAAGACCTCGCTGTTAGAGAGACGTTAAGTAAATAATAATAATAAAAACATATAAGTTACGTACAGTTCCTTCAAAAGACCATGGTAACATTTCTTCTTGTTTCTTGCTCCGGGTCTACTGACTTTGTTTGCCGCCTGCCCGTATCTTCGTCTGGCGTGGCCATTTAAAAACACATTTCTCATACTTCAAACAGACGTGCTTAATTTTCAGTGTTACCAGGGATGTGGAACTGCGAGATGGCCACTGACCTGCGGGACCAGCAAAAGATATTTGGCGGCAGCCTTGGTGGAATTGGACGAAGTGGAAGTTGACGTTTGAATATGGCAGAAAAAATAGTTGCATAATTAACACTGGCGGCATAATTACAGCCAACAGGCGATAAGCCACTAAATCAGGGAGAGAGGTCATCTTCCTTGGAGAGAGCAATATAGCGGAGTGAGCGACCTGTTGCATGGCGGAGACTAACGGCCCGCTTGTGAGCTGCCTGCTGTATGAAAGAGTTGTGACTGTGCTTACATTAAAGTCCACTGCATGGAAGATGCGGTTCTGAATGGTTCAAAAACCTATTACGTGTGAGAGATTCTTATGAATGTTTCAGAGAGCTGTAGCGAACTCTTTATATTATTTGTCTGCTGTGTTTAGCACACAATAAAAGATGACAACAGATATTAAACTACCTTAGAAGAAGACCACAGAATGAGGGTCGAAACGTCGGCTGCGAGAAATATGACGGGGCGCCACCCGGACAGCCAAGAATCAACAGATATAAAACGCTTTATTTTTTTGACTTTACGTCGAGGTCATTAGTTTAGAAGAGGATTTGTGGGCGGGGCAAGGAACGGGAAGTAATTTGACCATATCCTTTTGAAGGAATAATTTAAGGAAACCAAGGAAAGCTGAAATCTGGATTGCGGTTCGGGGATTTGAGGCTGCGTCTTCCCAAAAGCAAGGCCCAGGCGTTACAGGTCGGTGAAACTGTTCATACTTCGCTTCTGTTCAGAGTTGAATTCTCACTTTATAAACACTGAATGGATACATTTCTGCTTCCTTTAGAATGCCGTTGGCGCACTAAGCTCGAGCTTTGTTCAAAAAAAGACTCGGCCTAGTTAAAGAATCATAGGCCTGGATGATCTGAGGACCTTTGTATGAAATTGGATTCCTTGCATGTTTGGTGCGTTCTTGCTGAACTTACATTAATCGCATAGTTTTTAATTGATGAATATTTTCCCTTCAAATATTTCTCTTTGTTATCTTAGCTTTGCATGCTGAACCTCCTCATTTCTATCAGTCTTCATAAACTGTTACACATTCAGGCATAAATCTTTCATCTATCACACATAATAATCCGTATTCCATTGTTCTTGTTGGTTTGTTAATCTTTTCCTGGCACCTATTTCTCATTTTATTGTATTCTACTTGTTGTTGGTGGTTGTGATGTGTCTGTTGATAGATATTTCTTCTGACTTTATCTCATACGCTTTCAACATCTATTGACCTTTCAATTTTGCACTGCATGCCTACTTTGTTTCACTAAGGGAGCATTTCATAGTAATTAGTAGGGTATGCATGCAAATATGACCGTAGTAACCGGTAAATACGACCTAAAAATAACAAAACATGACCACGCATCAAAACATACCCAATTACACACCATTTTATTTTATCTAGTAGTGTCACTTTCATGTAGTCACAATAATTTCCCTCCATGCACTCACTGCACCATTGGGGAATAAGATTTTAAACCATTTTGTTGAGTCAGTTTAATTTCACATAATTAAAGAAAGGAACCTTTTTATCTGTATTAAAATACACCTGTCGTAATTCCTTTATATAACTCAATAACTATGCACTTTCGGAAAAATGTTGTTTTTGGTAAGTTGGTACTCACTGATCCACTGCTTATTTAACACTGACCGACGATTATTTTCAAAAGTATTGTGGACAGCGAGACATTAATTGACGCAGACCGACACAGGCATGCTGCTGTTGCATTGTTGAGATTATCAAGCTGGCAGAACATTATCGTTTAGGCTTTAGAGCAGTGTTTCCCAACCTTTTTTGGGTCATGTCCCACTTTTAACATTTTTTTTTTGCACCCCATACATAATTTTTAATAAAAAATTATTTTTTATTAAAGAAACTCATATAGGATGGTTTTTGAAAGAAAACTCTTTAATATTGTCATAGAACACAGTAAGTAAAATTAAAAAACATATCATGAAATACTAAAATTCAAATTCAAAAGGTTTTTAATAAAGATTTATTACGGCAATTTAGTGTGATACTTTTAAAAATTTGCTTTTTTGCTATTTTTAGTACCTATATCTAGCATTGCATTTAAATAACCCGAAGAGAAAGCGGTAAAGTCGTATCAAGTCAATTTCTAAATTTCCCCCCTAAAAAAACCAAATTGCCCCCCTGTGGGGCCTGGGCCCCACGTTGGGAAACACTGCTTTAGAGAGTGACAATAATGTATAACTTCAATGATTGATTGGTGAATTCTAACCAATTCAGTAACAATTAGTTTTGTTGTTTCCTCCAATGTATAACAGGAGTACAGCTCTGTGAATAATTATATTAATTTCTTCTCACCCATAACTTCTAGTGAATTCCCGGTACAATTACCAGATTTTTCCTCAAAATATCATCATATGAACATAAATATTATCGTAATATCACCAAATCTAGGAAAATGGCCTAAATATGCATTTATATGCTATACAAAATATATTTAAAAACAATCAGAAACGTGTAATAAGTATTTGATTTAGCAATACATCTAAAAAAGAAGGAAGGCAAAAATATGTCTTTTCATAAAAATGCGTACCCTAGTAATTATGTTATAATCACTTATGCCATAAGTTTTTTTTACCTTTTATTGGCCGTTACACGGTTCCTGTATCTATTCTTAGATAGCCGAGCTGATATTGAGTGATATCTTCATTGTACCTACATGTGTATCGTTTTCGTACACGATTTAGAAAGCACCGAGCTTGGTGGGTGAACGGTTAACACACTGGCCCCGCATTCGGTAGGACGCGGGTTCGAATCCCCGTCCGGGCATCCATACTTGGTTTTTCCATTGTTTCCCCCGAATTACTCTAGGTCAGGGGTTCCCAAACTTTTTATCATGTCGACCCCCTCATAGAACATTTGTCTTCTTATCGACCCCCAGATTAAACGTTTAATAAAAACCAGTGCCGGATATGGGGGGGTGGGGTGGGGGAGGGGGGTGTAAACCGGGGTGCCAACCTGAAGGGGGCAGCAAAATCATGTTTGAAGGGCGGCGATTTAAGTCGAGGAAATCTTTTTTTAGCTCTACCAGTACTAGTACATTGGGCGCCGGGCGGCGACAATAATAAGTTTGCGACAACAATGAGTTTGGCAAACAATCGGGGCGGCGACAATAATGTGTTTGGACGACTGTCGGGGCGGCGACACTTGGGGTCACGCGGCAGAAATGGGGGCTCCAAATACTGTTGCAAGGGGCGGCATTCCCACAGTTTTCCCCCGGCTCGAAAAATTACTGGATCCGCCACTGATAAAAATTTTAAATTATTTTTAGCATTTCTGATGCTAAGCAATTAGGAGACTGGCATAACAACCCAAAGAAAGTATTTATAGTTTCCACACCTTAAAAAATCCAGCCAACAACACTAACAGAAAAATGAGATATTTTACACAGTTATTATAATCGTAAAAAATAATAACAAAATTATAGATAGATGGAAACTAGCCTATAGTCGTAAGTGTCATAAAATGTGAAACACAAAATAATCATTGAAAATTTAAATAAATTATATTCGATGAAAAACCATCTGCCATTTTACGACTACTATTGAATACATTAAAAATATGTTAACATACCTTTTTATTAAAGTAGTTGATATTAGTGAGATGGATGGGTCTGAATGGCAGGAGCAAGATTAATGATGTTCGGTTGAAAATTGGTAAGTTTTAGTCGCAAATGACCACGGTTTTCCAAGTTCAGTCTGTTTCTCTGTTTTGTCAAAATATCGTTCGCGTGGCTAAAGCCAGCTTCAACCATGTATGAAGTTGGGAATGCATGTAAGAAAGGTTCGGCTTCTGCTCTGAGCTTGGGGTATTTTGTAGCAATATTGTTATTGCTCCTAAATTCGCTGAGGTTTTCATTTTTAAACAACGCTTTATCTTCCAGATCCACGCATATTTCAATCAGTTCATCTTCTAAGCCAGGTTCATTACCTTCATTATCAATTTTAACATCAAATGGAGAAGCAAACCATTCAGGAACATGCTTGTTCTACAAGTCTTCGAAACATGCTTTGAAGTCTTCTCTTAATTTATCGAGATGTTTAATATATTTCTCCAACTCACGGTCGGGTATCTCTTCATTTTCTTTTAGTAGTCGAAAGTTTGAAAAATATTTAAATTCTTTACGTGCCAGTGAAGATTTTAACAGGTCCATTTTTAGTTGAAAGGCCATTATAATTGTTCGAGCTTGAACAATTGTAACATTTTATCCTTGCAAACGCTTCTGTATTTCGTTAAATTTCGAATAAAGATCTGCCAAATAGAACAGATGGTTGTTGCACTGTTTTAACTCGTCACATTGTAATAAATCCACGTTCTTAAGAAACTTTGCAGACTAGTCGTACAAGTCAACAAGCCTCTGCAAACTATCACCTCTTGACAACCACCTTACCTCAGTGTGCAAAAGTAATTGATTGAAAGGTTCATCATTTTCTTAACATAACTTCGCAAACAGTCGAGAATTGAGAGGATGAGCTTTAATTTTATTAATTGACCTGACTCGCCACAGTGAACGGTACGTACTTTAGGAACCTTTTCCTTCAGAAAGACGAAAAATCCTCTATAACGACCTCCATAGCAGGTGCACCGTCAGTAGCTACTGCAGTAATATTCCCGAAAGGAATGTTGTGCTTGTTCAAATAATCTTGCAAATATAAAAAAATTGTCTCACCTTTTGAATCAGTTTGAAGATATTTAGCAAACAGAAATTCATCAACAGTGTCATTCAGGGATGGACTATGGAACCTAACATAAGCCATGAGAAGATTTGAACTTCCAAAAGTTGATTCGTCAAGTTGAATAGCAAACTTACAATGCTGGAGCTCAGAGGTCAAAGTTCTTTCCACATCATCGACCATTTCCTCTGTACGTCGCTGCACAGTATTTGCACTCAATGGTGTGCAGTTTAAAACTAGTTGAGAGTCTTTCTTCATAACATTTTCAATTACATCTTTTAAGGGGCATGTAGAAATGAAGAGGTTAGCACAGGATAGGAAGGGATGGAAAAATAGCTGGTATTATAAGCTCTTCACCAATAGTGTACGGTTTGCCTTTCTTTGCTATGTTAAGAGAGATACTGTAGGATGTCCTCAGTCCTCCTTCACTGTCAGCGCTAGCAGATAACTTCAAATATGTACTTAAATTTTAGCATTTTGAAATACTCAAAATCTTTGTTTTTCTTTTCAGAATGGATCCTTACCAAGTGGTCTTTCATTTTCGACGGCTTCATAGCATCATTGCTGAAAGTTTTTTTCACATAACAAGCACATAGGAATAGTTTCATTAGCAAAAGATGGCACAAAACCATATTTCAAATACTCGTGTGAATATTTTCTGCATTTATTCTTAGCACTGGTAGATGAAATTGTAGGTATTAAACTCAGATTTATAATATGAACAACACGATACGATAGCAGCACAACAAAACAGCGGCAGTAAGAGACGCAACGAGCTGTAAAGAACTGCCTATTCTTTCTCAGAGTGCATTGTTGCTACTTTTTGCTAACAATAGATATCTAGACTTGGAAGGAATAATAATTACCTCTAAAAGTTACCTAACCAATAGAATTAGATAGGAA